>APFE030906228.1:0-28858 GCA_000404065.3 Pinus taeda | reverse complement strand
TTTTGCACATTATTGAGATTGAAAAATTGCTCCATCTGTAGTATCCATGTTGTGAGATCCTTGCCATCAAACTTCCTCATATCGATTTTTGGAATATGATGTGTCTTCGATCCCACATTAGAGTCTATGGAATCATGATTAACATTTCTTTGTTCTCATCATGAGTTTCCTTTACTACCCTTTCACCCTTAGTGACCATTTCTTGTAGCAACTTATTCATATTTATCTTCAATTCGTCCATGTCTGTCTTCAAATCTGTCTTCAAATCGTCCATGTCTGTCTTCAAATTTGTCTTCCAATCATCCATCTTAGCTTCCACTCCCTTTATCTTAGATTCCATGCCATTTATCTTAGCTTCTGTTAGCTTTTGTGAGGCTGACATTTTTTGCACTTGGTCTTGTAATTTTGATATATCATGTAGCATTTCTTCCTCTTCTTCATGAGTCATGCTAGAGATTTCAGGTTCCTTACTAGGTGTTTGCATTTTCTTTCCTCGGGGCATCTGTTACCGATAATAATGCTTTACTAGCCCTTTGAATTCCTTCAAAATAAATTTTCAAACCAATCTTAAGCAAAAATTTAAAAAAATCTACACACCTTTTTTTTCTTTGTAGGAGCTCGATATTGCCTCTGATGTATCTCTGTACTTTCAAAACATCCAGTTCTGAAATTACGACCTGTGGTAACCCTCTGTGTTCTCTTTCCAATGCCACCAGTCTGACCCCAATTGGATTCTCCAATGAAGAGTTATGCTAGATCTCCCACAGTGACCTGATTATAGACCTTTTCAGAACAGCGAACTTGTATGAAGTTCCATGTGTCACTATTTTGACCTTTTCCTCTGAAAAATATATTCAAGAAACTACAGTCCATCCTATTTTTGTACCTTCTTACGAAATGTCATTCTGATGCTCAGAGAGAAAGTTATGACGATTTTCCCCAGGTCACTTGTTTTGAATGTAATTCAAGATTTTGCAAAAGGACCAACTTCCTCAGATCATATCTCTGAAAATATATCGCAAAAGGATCTGAAATTCGGACCCAGGATTCAACGCGATGTCTTCTCAAATGGGTTTTTTTTTTTGACTTCTGAAACATCGTATAAAAAAAGTTATAGCGAAAATTCCACGATGACGTGTTTGGAGCAGTGAAACCCTAGAATCCAAAGCTCTGATACCAAATGTTATGAAACCAGCTCAAGAAAAGATAGAAAAGATAGATCAAGGCCTTAGAATTCAGCCTCTTCAAGGGGGTAACCTCCTTTAAATTACATAAATGAACAATTCTTGGATGATACAAATGACAAAACCTCCTTTCTATATATAGGAGTCTAAGGAGTCACAATATAACCCAGCCAACCTAATAATAATAATATAAAGCCACAAAAATAACAATCGAGGGATTCTATGGGGCACAGTAATAACAATATGGGGGCAATAGGGGCACAACAATATTAATAAGGGGTACAACTACCATAGTAATGGGGTAATCACTAGTATTATAGGGACCCAACAGAATAGCTTCACACAGGTCAGTTCATGCACTGACCTGACCTGTGAGACCTTCACGTTCTGTTACAATCACCTTCATGCCACCCTTACCAGGGGCTAAGGTGATTTCGCGCTTCCCTAGCAGCGATCTGCACTACTTCCCTAAGTTACACCGTGTATCTTACTTATATTCTTATAACAGTTAGCTATCTTCACGTAAACATATATTTTATCTTTTATTCACTTTCTCAACACATTCATATAAGTTTGTGCATCATATAAAAAATAGAAATTAAATTTATATCTGATACATTAAATGCACACAACAGGAAAAAGATACACAGAAATGATGTAAAACTTCTCTTTATTACTTCTCAAAAGGTTATAGACTCGACTCACCTTGGGCACTGGGCTACAAGGGTCCGCACACTCAACTGTGGACTACTAGGCCTCTGTGTACTCAACTACAGAGCCTTCCCCTACTCTACGACCCAAAATCTTGACTTGACAATAAATAAGACTCAATTATTCATTCTTCATTCATGGATATTCCTCTGGTGATTTACAGCTTACAGCCTCGCTCTATTTATGCAATCCCATGGTCCACGGACCATGGGTAGATTTCTAAAGCCGACATTACATTTCAAAAATGAGGGTGGACAACCCTATGACTCATTTACAATATTTTCACTCCACGCCCACAAAATGCTAAGTATTTACTTCAGATTTTGTCAAAATCTGGGTTTTAAGCCCCAAAACTTGCCTTCAGGGATTCCGCACCCAATAATCCCTCAACAAAAACATTGTGACTCGCCCTTGAGTCAATATTTCAGTGTGGAGATCTTCACGTGGAGACCTCCCAAGTCTGCCCAAACCACTACAAGGTCGGAAATGCACTGAGTGGCTACCTGTTATATCTCCTGGATGTGTTGTTCAAAGATTATCGCACTGCTTCCCTGCATCTTCTCCTGCATTCCCAGCATCTATGCGAGCTTGGCTTTGATCGAGGCTGTAATGATGAATGCCTCATTGATCCAAGGCTGGACGTGTGCCTTCAAAATCGCTTCTTTAGGCCGTGCTGCATCTACCTTCTCCTTAAGCACTTTGACCTGTTGCATCTGCGTGAGTGTTTATGTAAGGGTGACCATTTGCGTGGTTCCTTTTATATCATCATACTATTGTTGTAGCTCATGTGCCTCTATTTCTAATAATTGTATGTTCAGGTCCTCCTACAGAGTGGTGAGCACCTTGAACGACTCTTCCAACATTTTGGTGCAGTCCTTCACCACACTAATGATCTTCTCCATCCTTGATGTAATGGTGTTGGCATTTTGTTCCCTCACCTCTTAAGGATTTGAAGGTTGTGCCTTCAACCACAGCTCTACTGTTTGAATGATCAGCTCTAGCTAAACCTTATCCATCTCTTCTTGTGTCTCGCACACCCCTGATGCTAACCTCTGGGTGCGTGCCTCTACTGGGATGGCCAACTCAGGGACCATCCAACAGGCCTCCTCAACCACCTACACCATCTGTCGGTTCTGTGCCAACCACATCTCACCACCATCTGCAATCCCCTTAGCAACATACAGTCCAAACCAACGCATCGAATTCATCAACTCTCGGCGGTAGTCCCCAAATTTGTCAACATAATCATCTGCATCTTATTTTATCACAACAGTTTTCTTATCAAGAAATTCTTTCTTTATTCCTTGCTCAAGCTTCTTGACTTCTTCTTCCACCATGGCGCTTTTCTCCCTTAACCGAACTCTTTCATTCATGAGTGCTTGGAGCATAAGATCACCCTCTTGAATCTCTTCATCAGGTCCCAAGAATTCTTCTTCGATTTCTTCCAACTGTCGATCCCGTCTTCCAAGGCTCCACAATCCATCATATCCATTGGCGCTGCTACAAGTGGACTTGGCATGATATACTCCATCTGTATTACAATGTTCGCTCCATAGGCCAGCCTAGAAGGTAACTGTCCCATCAAATTCTTACGCGTTGTCCTATAAGCCCATAAAACTGCTGGTACGCGTAGGTCCTAATCATTTCGCTATGCAATACATACCTTGTTTAGTGCTTCACACACTTCATTAAATTCTTCCACGTGGATAACCTTCTACACACTCATTCTCTCCACACACTGTTGTTCCAACTTCAGGGACCGTTCACACATTTTCCCCCCCAACACATGCTTATTGACCGTATCTCCCAACACAAAGTTCATGTGCATCCACATAGGTTGTTTACCATATTCCATTACCCACTTGGACAGATGTGCATGCAGACCATCCCCTCCATTTTATTTATCTGTCATTTGCGCTATAGGTTTCTCAAACCGTGAACGCAACATTTTTCTACCTTCATGCCAGTCTTCAAATCTCCCTCTGTGGGTACCCCACCACCACGCGGGCATAGCATGTAGTACCCAATTCAAGGCCTGGAAATAGTGCTTCTCTAGCACCTCCATTTCGAATCTATTCAAGAAAGCATCTACCTCACTTAATCCATTATACGTAGGCAGATCTCTCACTTCTACTGATACACAGCATAGTGACCTTGTCTCATGTTACAATTAAGTGTGGTTACCTCATGTAACCAGTTCTACCATCGCTCTTTCTCCTCATCTAAATCTCAAGTGTAGGAGCTTTTGCGCTCCCATGAAATTCATCCATCTGCGGTGGGATTTACCTAGTCTTGATTTCGCACTGTTATTTTATAGATGTAGTACAAATCATCATTGCTTTCATTGTCACGCACCGGCTCTATATAGTGCGATCCTTCAGGCGAGTCCAAAGGTATAACTACGCGCAAAGACTTCTTCTAAAAAATAATATTGCGCTTCTTCAGATTAATCATCCCATTCATGTCAATGGCCCAATCAATTCTTAAGAGCATGGGGTAGGGATTGCTATCATCAACAATCTTTATCACTTCAAAGTTTTCTAGCACGCTCACTCCCTCAATATCCACGGTGAGTCTCTGCAATCACCCCATGGGTATTATCTTCTGTTGGTTTGCATTCGTAGCTAAATAGGAGATCATTGCAGCATAGGCCTCCCCATGCACTCCCATGTCTGCTTTGGGAGAACGTTCGCATCTAATCCTAAATCCATAATTACTTGTTCCATCTCATATTCTCCAATCTACACAGTTAGCCTCATTTCTCTCCCTGTCCTAGTCTTGTGCTTTCCAATATTCTGGACTACGTGCGGTTCTCATCATGTGATCCCAATGCATCTATTAATGAGTTCATGCAATCCTTTTACAACGTTACTGTTGTGCAATAGCTTCATGTATGTTTCCAGAAATGTTGTAAGCATATATGGGTCCATTTTCGTCTCCATTCTATCTTTGATTTCTGAAGTGGAGGCATTAGCGAAGCTCTTCTTAGCTTCCTTGAAGGTTTCCTTAGTGTGCTCCAAATCAAACTCTGCTTCTTTCGTCGGAGCCTTGCGAACCCAAGTACTATCTTTGGGCTATTTTCCTTTATAATCTCCCATCGTGATTCTACTTCGGAGCACAATGCTCACATTTGGATCTTCCTCTCATGGCTTAAACCTCATCATCTACAGGTTCTCAGTCAGGGGAGTTGGTAGCACTCCCTTGTCGCATATCCTAGCTATCAGCGTAGGACAATATTCTGTCTCATGATAAAAAAAGGTGTAATACATACATGATGGATGCGTTGGGTTCACACAATCATGGGTATAATGTCCTGACCCTTTGCAATTGTAGAATATCAAATGTCTGCGACCTCTTCCAGGTCCTCCTCCACCTTGGCTTCATCCGTTCCCCTGAAATCTAGTTCGTGCCACTCCTACATTCTAGTCTAGGGGCCACATTTCAGCTTGAACTCTATAGGTGGGAGTTCTATCCATCATCAGATCATAACTTCTACAAGTGTGCTCATCGTGTCCAACTGATCTACAAAAATTACAGAACAATTTTTGTGAATTCTATGTTTACTTTTGTAACAAATGGCAGTTGTCTGTAGCATGATTTCCCCCTATTTGACAAATTGCGCATCACAAAGTAGGTGTCGCACTAGATCCTGCGTGGGCTTTCAGTCTTAACGACATCAGTCCTCTTCCCACGAGGTAATTCATAAACATAGGGCAGTGGTCCTTATCATGACCCTGACCCTTATATTTAATGCACCACACCTCTTTACGCACTTTTGGGCAAGTTGTCCTGTCCTGTTTCAGAATCTACATCTCAAGGCATAAGTTTTTCAACTACGCATGGATCTGCTGAACTCCCAAGTTAGGATCATGTATTAGGGTCTCATCCAACCTCATCGTGATCTCCAAGGCCTTTTCTTGATTCGTTAACCTCTATTGTGATAGTGCGTTCCTCAAATGCGGTGTTAGATATGCTACAAACCATTCACAATGTTGTCCATCCATCAAAATCATATTTGCTTCGCGAATCGTACATTTCATTCTCTGATCTAGCTCCTGAGGGGTCTCACTTGGTAGCATCATGATCTCTTTGACCCAATGATCGACTGCACATCTGACTTCGGCTTGCTAAATTCTCTGTTTAGTGTAATTTGGATATCCACTATTCCTGCATTCGGATTGTCATTATAATGCTTAATATATAAGGTTAGCGCGTGATCCTGTAGAGTGCTGACCAGTGTTGCTTTCTTTAGATTATCATTTGTAACGCCGTGCACTTCCCATATGGCTCTTATCACAAACCAAAACTAGTTCGGATCCTCATTTCCTACTCCCTTGAACACAAGCAACTTTATCGTGCTTGCCATATTGACTCGCGATGGTGGCAGAGGTGGTACAGGTGAAGATGGAGGTGAAACTGGTGAAACTGGTGGTGGTGTGGGTGGGGGTGGTATGCGCAGAATTCTCTGCCTTATCAAATGGATTACACTTCACGGAGAGACCTTCACGAGATCTTCCTCATCTCGGAGTTGAGATCAAAGGGCTATTCTTTGCTACCTTCCTTCGTTTATGTAGGTTTTTCCACTTCACATAGCTCTAGACATCAAGGTAATTGCATAACCCTCTTTTCATAGAATAGCATTTTAATCCAAGTATTTAGAGACTTTATGTACTCACCTCATGGTCCTTTGAGAAAGCGTCGCTCCTCTTTGCTATAGTTGGCCGAAGTATCTACCGTGAATTCAGTAATGAATCCTCCTATAATCTGATCGAGCCAGTGGTGAACAACATGCGTGATATTATCCCCTGATGCTTCCAATCTGTGCACCAAATTTGGGGTCCACACAATAAGATTATTTAGTTTCCACCTTCCTTAGCTATCTGCTAGCTTCACAATCCACTCGTATAGCTCAGTAGAGAAAGATGTGAAAAATATTTCGTGGATCTCTATGTACAGGTAGCAGTCTAACCACTCTTCTTTTGTTAGTTGCGGGTTCTTGTTCTCCTGCACTATGAACTCGTCAATTCTTCTGTCCAACCAACCTTCAATTTCCTTCTCAGTTGGATTCCAATGATATGAAATTAGACATCTCTATGCAAATTCTGATCCCGACAATGGAACCATTTGTTGGCTTGAGGGGGCCTGACTCAGGTTCGGAGTTAATTAGCCAAACAAATCCAGAGTTTATATTGTAAGTCTGATGAATATTTGAGGTATTCAGACCTAACCACTAGTAGGCTATTGATCTGTGTTATTGTTGGAACCAATGTTAATACTGAGAGGGGGCCTTAATCAGTATTAAGTATAATTTAAACTTTTATGCTAATGCTTCCTTACTCATTCAAACTTGGAATCCATTATATGAGAGTAACCATTAACAAACCATAAAAATATCCATATGAATCAACACAAGCACACACATCATGAATAACACACACATGACACAGAGGTTTAACATGGAAACCCTTTCGGGAGAAAAACCACCAAAGCTTATTTTGTTATTGATGTAATAATAAGAGAACCGAATATATTAAATCAATTATTTTATGATCCATCACTCACAGAAAGTGCCAACTCCATTTGATTGTTTGTTACCACCCACTAGTAGGAAGCACTGACTCCTTCCTTTTACAGACACCTCATCAACTTATGAGAAGCACCAACTTCATAGATTTGTTGCAAGCAACAACTTGAATCTCCTTAGATTTCTGGAAGCACCAACTTTTAGGAGGAACAAACCCTCACGATTTCTTTAGACACACACTAAGATGGAAGCAAAAATTTCCTGTATGAAGTCTGGTGAGCACCAGTATTTTAACAATAATGTTGCAACTCCTAGGCTACCTACTTTACTCTTTGTTGGGCTAATTTATTGACCAAATTAACACAAGTATTTAATTATCAATCCGGGTTTGTAAAACTTGGAGGCAAATCCACTGTATATGGACATCAGATATAATCAAGTTTAGAAGATAAAATTTGAAGAATAAAGGAAGTACATATTACAAATATAAACCTATTTTAACAATTTCTACTTCATTTATGTAATATATGAGGGAAGAGGCTCCTATATTAGGAGAACTAGGTTGTCCTTCCCTAGAATACTACTTTCATGAAGATAAATCTAAGAGCACTAATTAACAATGGTTTATGATGAAGAAGATATAAAAGAAGAGGCTCCTAACTAAGGAGGTCCAGATTGTCCTTCTTCACAATCCTACTATATCACAATCACCATTGCTTCAAACCAAAAATGCAAAATATAACTTCAAATGAGAAATGGAGAATGAAATTCAGTTTTAGTTCAAGATCAAATAGAAGGGGAATTTAATTGAAATTCCTTTGTGTCCCTTCATATGTAGATTAGAATTAAACCAATATTCATTCAACAATCATTACACATCTAAATACATTTGAAACAAAAACTAGTCTATGAAAGCTATGTGAAAATTGAACCAAGAAGTGTACTTAGCTTGGTGTGGGGGCCCTCCACCCTTGCCTTGCACACTTGAAGAAATCTCAGCTACGGCAACTTTAGTAAATCAACCAAGCATGAACAACAAATTGGAATGAAACAAGTTCTTCAAATTAGCTCCCAACTCAAATTATACAACAATTACATAGAAATTCCATTACAAAAGCCATCAAAGTCTTGGCTTTAAATAGAGGTTTAATGAAACAAACTGATCTATATTATCTATAACACTCATATCTACTCATATCCACCTATCTAAGTCGAACTCATCCAATTCATCCCAAGAAATATGGTCAATCCCATTAAATCTCAAAACTGCCCTATTTCCTAGGGATTTTATGGTGACTAGTAATGTTTGACCAACCTTGATAGGGCCTAATAAAGCTTGTTCTTGCCGAACCAAGTGGAGTTAGCTTAGTCCTAGTTCCCAAGCTATCCATCCATGCATCAAACTCGAGCCCAAGTGTCCTACAAACATGTCATCCACATAGCTATTACGGGAATTTATGATTCAGTCCAAAATTGCACTTGAAACTCAATTTTCATAAAAACTTCTAGAAATTGCAAAATTAAAATTAAACACCTGAATATGATAGATCAATGCCTTAGAATTCAACCTCTTCGAGGGTGTAACCTCCTCTACATTACATAAATGAACAATTCTTGGATGATACAAATGAAAAAACCTCATTTCTATATATAGGAGTCTAAGGAGTCACAATATAACCCAGCCGACCTAATAATAATAATATAAAGCCACAAAAATAACAATAGAGGGATTTTATGGGGCACAGTAATAACAATATGGGGGCAATAGGGGCACAACAATATTAATAAGGGGTACAACTACCATAGTAATGGGGTAATCACTAGTATTATAAGGACCCAATAGAATAGCTTCACACAGGTCAGTTCACGCACTGACCTGACCTAAGAGACCTTCACGGTCTGTTACAATCACCTTCATGCCACCCTTACCAGGGGCTAAGGTGATTTCGTGCTTCCCTAGCAGTGATCTGCACTACTTCCCTAAGTTACACCGTGTATTTTACTTATATTCTTATAGCAGTTAGCTATCTTCACGTAAACATATATTTTATCTTTCATTCACTTTCTTAACACATTCATATAATTTTGTGCATCATATAAAACATAGAAATGAAATTTATATCTGAAACATTAAATGCACACAATAGGAAAAAGATACACAGAAATGATGTAAAACTACTTTGTATTACTTCTCCAAAGGTTATAGACTCGACTCAACTTGCGCACTGAGCTACAGGGGTCCGCACACTCAACTGTGGACTACTAGGCCTCTGTGTACTCAACTACAGAGCCTTCTCCTACTCTACGACCCAAATTCTTGACTTGACAATAAATAAGACTCAATTCTTCATTCTTCATTCATGGATATTCCTCCGGTGATTTACAGCTTACAACCTCGCTCTATTTATGCAATCCCATGGTCCACGGACCATGGGTAGATTTCTAAAGCCGACATTACATTACAAAAATGAGGGTGGAAAACCCTATGACTCATTTACAATATTTTCACTCCACGCCCACAAAATGCTAAGTCTTTACATCAGATTTGGTCAAAATCTGGGTTTTAAGCCCCAAAACTTGCCTTCAGGGATTCCGCGCCCAATAAGCCCTCAACAAAAACATTGTGACTCGCCCTTGAGTCAATATTTCAGTGTGGATATCCTCACGTGGAGACCTCCCAAGTCTGCCCAAACCACTACAAGGTCGGCAATGCACTGAGTGGCTGCCTGTTATATCTCCTGGATGTGTTGTTCAAAGATTATCGCACTGCTTCCCTGCATCTTCTCCTGCATTCCCAGCATCTATGCGAGCTTGGCTTTGATCGAGGCTGTAATGATGAATGCCTCATTGACCCAAGGTTGGACGTGTGCCTTCAAAATTGCTTCTTTAGGTCATGCTGCATCTACCTTCTCCTTAAGCACTTTGACCTGTTGCATCTGCGTGAGTGTTTATGTAAGGGTGACCATTTGCGTGGTTCCTTTTATATCATCATACTATTGTTGTAGCTCATGCGTCTCTATTTCTAATAATTGTATGTTCAGGTCCTCCTACAGAGTGGTGAGCACCTCGAACGAATCTTCCAACATTTTGGTGCAGTCCTTCACTACACTACTAATCTTCTCCATCCTTTATGTAATGGTGTTGGCATGTTGTTCCCTCACCTCTTAAGGATTTGAAGGTTGTGCCTTGAACCACAGCTCTACTGTTTGAACAATCAGCTCTATCTAAACCTTAGCCATCTCTTCTTATGTCTCGCACACCCCTGACGCTAACCTCTAGATGCGTGCCTCTACTGGGATGGCCAACTCAGGGACCATCCAACAGGCCTCCTCAACCACCTACACCATCTTTCAGTTCTGCGCCAACCACATCTCACCACCATCTGCAATCCCCTTAGTAACATACAGTCCAAACCAAGGCATCAGATTCATCAACTCTCGGTGGTAGTCCCCAAATTTGTCAACATAATCATGTGCATCTTATTTTATCACAACAATTTTCTTATCAAGAAATTCTTTCTTTATTCCTTGCTCAAGCTTCTTGACTTCTTCTTCCACCATGCTGAACTCTTTCATTCATGAGTGCTTGGAGCATAAGATCACCCTCTTGAATCTCTTCATCAGGTCCCAAGCATTCTTCTTTGATTTCTTCCAACTGCCAATCCCGTCTTCCAAGGCTCTGTAATCCATCATATCCATTAGCGTTGCTACAAGTGGACTTGGCATGATATACTCCATCTGTATTACAATGTTTGCTCCATAGGCCAGCCTAGAAGGCAACTGTCCCATCAAATTCTTACACGTTGTCCTATAAGCCCATAAAACTATTGGTACACGTAGGTCCCAATCATTTCGCTATGCAATACATACCTTGTTTAGTGCTTCACACACTTTGTTAAATTCTTCCACGTGGATAACCTTCTACCCACTCATTCTCTCCACACTCTGTTGTTCCAACTTCAGGGACCGTTCACACATTTTTCCCCCCAACACATGCTTATTGACCGTATCTCCCAACACAAAGTTCATGTGCATCCACATAGGTTGTTTACCATATTCCATTACCCACTTGGACAGATGTGCATGCGGACCATCCCCTCCATTTTTTTTATCTGCCATTTGCACTATAGATTTCTCAAACCGTGAACGCAACATTTTTCTACCTTCATGCCAGTCTTCAAATCTCCCTCTGTGGGTACCCCACCATCACGCGGGCATAGCATGTAGTACCCAATTCAAGGCTTGGAAATGGTGCTTCTCTAGCACCTCCATTTCGAATCTATTCAAGAAAGCATTTACCTCACTTAATCCATCATACGTAGGCAAATATCTCACTTCTACTGATTAATAGCATAGTGACCTTGTCTCATGTTACAATTAAGTGTGGTTACCTCATGTAACCAGTTCTACCATCGCTCTTTCTCCTCATCCAAATCTCAAGTGTAGGAGCTTTTGCGCTCCCATGAAATTCATCCATTTGCGGTGGGATTTACCTAGTCTTGATTTCGCGCTGTTATTTTATAGATGTAGTACAAATCATCAGTTCTTTCATAGTCACGCATCGGCTCTATATAGTGCGATCCTTCAGGCAAGTCCAAAGGTATAACTATGTGCAAAGACTTCTTCTAAAAAATAATATTGCGCTTCTTCAGATTAATCACCCCATTCATGTCCGTGGCCCAATCAATTCTTAGGAGCGTGGGGTAGGGATTTCTATCATCAACAATCTTTATCACTTCAAAGTTTGCTAGTGCGCTCGCTCCATCAATATCCACGGTGAGTCCCTGCAATCACCCCATGGGTATTATCTTCTGCTGGTTTGCATTCGTAGCTAAATAGGAGATCATTGCAACATAGGCCTCCCCACGCACTCCCATGTCTGCTTTGGCAGAACGTTCGCGTCTAATCCTAAATCCATAATTACTTGTTCCATCTCATATTCTCTAATCTTCACAGTTAGCCTCATTTCTCTCCCTGTCCTAGTCATGTGTTTTCCAATATTCTGGACTACGTGCAGTTCTCATCATGTGATCCCAATGCATCTATTAATGAGTTCATGCAATCCTTTTACAACGTTACTGTTGTGCAATAGCTTCATGCATGTTTCCAGAAATGTTGTAAGCATATATGGGTCCATTTCCGTCTCCATTCTATCTTTGATTTCTGAAGTGGAGGCATTAGCGAAACTCTTCTTAGCTTCCTTGAAGGTTTCCTTAGTGTGCTCCAAATCAAACTCTGCTTCTTTCGTCGGAGCCTTGCGAACCCAAGTACTATCTTTGGGCTATTTTCCTTTATAATCTCCCATCGTGATTCTACTACGGAGCACAATGCTCAAATTTGGATCTTCCTCACATGGCTTAAACCTCATCATCTACAGGTTCTCAGTCAGGATAGGTGGTAGCGCTCCCTTGTCGCATATCCTAGCTATCAGCGTATGACAATCTTCTGTCTGATGATAAAAAAAGGTGTAATACATACATGATGGATGCGTTGGGTTCATACAATCATGGGTATAATGTCCTGACCCTTTGCAATTGTAGAATATTGAATGTCTGCGACCTCTTCCAGGTCCTCCTCCACCTTGGCTTCATCCGTTCCCCTGAAATCTAGTTCGTGCCATTCCTGCATTCTAGTCTAGGGGCCACATTTCAGCTTGAACTCTATAGGTGGGAGTTCTATCCATCATCAGATCATAACTTCTACAAGTGTGCTCATCGTGTCCAACTGATCTACAAAAATTACAGAACAATTTTTGTGAATTCTATGTTTACTTCTGTAACAAATGGCAGTTGTCCGTACCATGATTTCCCCCTATTTGACAAATTGCGCATCACAAAGTAGGTGTTGCACTAGATCCTGCGTGCGCTTTTAGTCTTAACGACATCAGTCCTCTTCCCACGAGGTAATTCATGAACATAGGGCAGTGGTCCTTATCATGACCCTGACCCTTACATTTAATGCACCACACCTCTTTACGCACTTCAGGGCAAGTTGTCCTCTCCTGTTTCAGAATCTACATCTCAAGGCATAAGTTTTTCAACTACGCATGGATCTGCTGAACTCCCAAGTTAGGATCATGTATTAGGGTCTCATCCAACCTCATCGTGATCTCCAAGGCCTTTTCTTGAGTCGTTAACCTTTATTATGATAGTGCGTTCCTCAAATGCGGTGTTAGATATGCTATAAACCATTCGCAATGTTGTCCATCCATCAAAATCATATTAGCTTCGCGAATCGTACACTTCATTCTCTAATCTAGCTCCTGAGGGGTCTCACTTGGTAGCATCATGATCTCTTTGACCCAATGATCGACTGCACATCTGACTTCGGCTTGCTAAATTCTATGTTTAGTGTAATTTGGATATCCACGATTCCTGCATTCGGATTTTCATTAGAATGCTTAATATATAAGGTTAGTGCGTGATCCTGTAGAGTGCTGACCAGTGTTGCTTTCTTTAGATTATCATTTGTAACTCCTTGCACTTCCCATATGGCTCTTATCACAAACCAAACTAGTTCGGATCCTCATTTCCTACTCCCTTGAACACAAGCAACTTTATCATGCTTGCCATATTGACTCGCGATGGTGGCAGAGGTGGTACAGGTGAAGATGGAGGTGAAACTGGTGAAACTGGTGGTGGTGTGGGTGGGGGTGGTATGCGCAGAATTCTCTGCCTTATCAAATGGATTACACTTCACGGAGAGACCTTCACGAGATCTTCCTCATCCCGGAGGTGAGATCAAAGGTCTATTCTTTGCTACCTTACTTCCTTCGTTTCTGTAGGTTTTTCCACTTCACGTAGCTCTAGACATCAAGGTAATTGCGTAACCCTCTTTTCATAGAATAGCATTTTAATCCAAGTATTTAGAGACTTTACGTACTCACCTCATGGTCCTTTGAGAAAGCGTCGCTCCTCTTTGCTATAGTTGGCTGAAGTATCTACCGTGAATTCCGTAATGAATCCTCCTATAATCTGATCGAGCCAGTGGTGAACAACATGCATGATATTATCCCCTGATGCTTCCAATATGTGCACCAAATTTGGGTTCCACACAATAAGATTATTGAGTTCCCACCTTCCTTAACTATCTGCTAGCTTCGCAATCCACTTGTATAGCTCAGTAGATAAAGATGTGAAAAAGATTTCGTGGATCTCTATGTACAGGTAGCAGTCTAACCACTCTTATTTTGTTAGTTGCGGGTTCTTGTTCTCCTGCACTGTGAACTCGTCAATTCTTTTGTCCAACCAACCTTCAATTTCCTTCTCAGTTGGATTCCAATGATATGACATTAGACATCTCTATGCAAATTCTGATCCCGACAATGGAACCATTTGTTGGCTTGAGGGGGCCTGACCCAGGTTCGGAGTTAATTAGCCAAACAAATCCCTATACTACTGGCCCTTTTGGAAACAACCCATGGAGTGCAGATTGAGGTCTCACCCGAAGTAGTATGGGGGGATGCTGGAACCAAGTTACCGCACCCTTGAGATGTCTGAGGGGTCGATTTAGTCCAACTATGAATAGCTTTGCGCAGGTCACTTCGCGCACTAACCTGACCCACGAGACCTTCGTGATCTATTACAATAACTTTTGTGCTGCCCTTACCAAGGGCTGAGGTGATTTCTCACTGCCGTAGCAGCGATCTACACTACTTCTCCAAGTTACAACGCATTCTCTACTTATATGCTTATAACAGTTAGCTATCTTCACGTAAACGGATACTTTATCTTATATTCACTTTATCAACACATTCATATAAGTTCATGCATCATATAAACAATAGAAATGAAATTTATATCTGATACATTCAATGCACACAACAAGAAAAAGATACATAGAAATGATATAAAACTTCTCTTTATTACTTCTCCAAAGGTTACAGACTCGACTCACCCTGCACACTCAGCTGCAGGGGTCCACGCACTCAGCTACGGACTACTAGGCCTCTACGCACTCAGCTGCAGAGCCTTTTCCTACTCTATGACCCACAGACTCACCTCGACATTTAGATAAGACTGAATTCTTCATCCTTCATTCATGACTATTCCTTCGGTGATTTACAACTTAGAGCATTTCTCTATTTATACAATTCCATGGTCCGTGGACCATGGGTAGATTTCTAAAGCTGACATTACATTACAAAAATGAGGGAGGACAACCCTATGAACCATTTACAATATCTATTCTCCACGCCCACAAAACACAGAGTCTTTACATCAGATTTGGTCAAAATCTAGGCTTTAAGCCCCAAAACTTGCCTAGGGGGATCTCGCGCCCAACAGGGAACTTTGGTGTAGGGAAGATCATGGATAACTTGCAGAGGTATGTGTATAGGCAAAATATATAAGAACATGTAGCTAGGTTTATAGGAGGATCCATGCATTGTTGTACCATCAAGCCTAGAAATATAAAGCAAGGTCTATATGGTCCCTTACCTAAACGCACTCATCTTTACGAGAGCATATTCATTGAATTTGTGGGAGGATTAACAACAAACAAGATGGGATATGACTACATGTTCATGGTAGTTGACATGTTTAGCATGATTTTTGTTCTAATGCCCTATAAAAAATTCATCATTGGGCAATAAGAAAAAACCTTATTCTTTGGACATGTCTGGGTGCACTTTGGGATACCAAGCAGCATTTCTTTATATAGGGACACAAGATTTCTTAGTGAATTCTGGACTACAATGTGGGAGAATATGGACACAAGTGAAAATATCTATAACATTCCATCAATGAACAGTTGGGTAGATAGACGTAGTCAATAGGAATTTGATGTATCTTTTGAGGGGATACAACCAAAAGCATCTAAAGGTCTAGGATGAAAATATTTTATATATACAACATTTTTACAATAGAGCAGTCCAAACGTCTATATGAAAGTTAACATTTGAAAATTGTTTTGGATATATTTTACCTTCACCTTTGGACATTACATATAGTCAGCAAGGATGACTGAGGATATATCTTATAGGAGATTCCTTGAGGCTTGGAAATTTTATAGCGAAGATCAGGATCCATATATAGGTACAAGAGACATAAAAAGTCATAAGACAAATATAAGGCATGCATGATCAACATAAAAAAATAACTTTTTCAAGGTGGGAGACAGAGTATGGCTACATTTGGATAAGGAGATGCTATAGGGGCCTAGTAAGAAAATAAAGGATCTAAGATATGGTCCCTTCGAGATACTAGAAAAGGTGGGTGATAATTCCTATGGACTTAGTTTACCACCATACATCTTCATTTATTCAGTTGTGAATGTAGAGAATCTAAAAATCTATGAGCATTCTATGCTGGATCAAAAAGATAAGTAGGGACTACCATCTATGGAAGATTTGGCACTAGATGCTATGGAAGAGTTGAAAAAAGATACATTTTTATAGAAGAGTTCCAAAATGATAAGATAGGGGCAACATGACCTTTGGAAAATTGGGTTGAAAGGACAAATTCCAAGAAAATATAAAGGTACACCCAAGAAAAGGTGGAGGAAATATTTCCTCACCTCATTTAGTAAAATATATTGGAGACAAAAATCCACCCAAAATGGGGAGACATGATCTTGATTGGATCATTATATTTTTTTCATCCATTTTGGAAAAACAAGGTCTAAATATTTTGAAGAGAATTTTGAGGCATAAAATGATGTTTTCAAGTGGTAATTATTTATTTCTTTAGTGCTGCACCATTTTTTCATATTCTTCATAGAGAGACCTTTCTAACGACATAGGAATCACATCAATTGAAGGCCATATGCAAAATTTATGCCACTCAAAACTTGACCTTCCTATTTTCACCACCATAATTTGAGAGTATTCCATGCGAGACCCCACTATTCATGGAAAAGGGGCTAGCCAGAGTTTATATTGTAAGTCTAATGAATATTTGAGGTAGTCAAACCTAACCACTAGTAGGCTATTGATCTGTGTTATTGTTGGAACCAATGTTAATACTGAGAGGGGGCCTTAATCAGTATTAAGTATAATTTAAACTTTTATTCTAATGCTTCCTTACTAATTCAAACTTGGAATCCATTATATGGGAGTAACCATTAACAAACCATAAAAATATCCATATGAATCAACACAAGCACACACATCATGAATAACACACACATGACACAGAGGTTTAACATGCAAACCCTTTCGGGAGAAAAACCACCAAAGCTTATTTTGTTATTGATGTAATAATAAGAGAACTGAATATATTAAATCAATTATTTTATGATCCATCACTCACAGAAAACACCAACTCCATTTGATTGTTTGTTAGCACCCACTAGTAGGAAGCACTAACTCCTTCCTTTTACAGACACCTCATCAACTTATGAGAAGCACCAACTTCATAGATTTGTTGCAAGCAACAACTTGAATCTCCTTAGATTTATGGAAGCACCAACTTGTAGGAGGAACAAACCCTCATGATTTCTTTAGACACACACTAAGATGGAAGCAAAAATTTCCTGTATGAAGGCTGGTGAGCACCAGTATTTTAACAATAATGTTGCAACTCCTGGGCTACCTACTTTACTCTTTGTTGGGCTAATTTATTGACTAAATTAACACAAGTATTTAATTATTAATCCGGGTTTGTAAAACTTGGAGGCAAATCCACTGTATATGGACATCAGATATAATCAAGTTTAGAAGATAAAATTTGAAGAATAAAGGAAGTACATATTACAAATATAAACCTATTTTAACAATTTCTACTTCATTTATGTAATATATGAGGGAAGAGGCTCCTATCTTAGGAGAACCAGGTTGTCCTTCCCTAGAATACTACTTTCATGAAGATAAATCTAAGAGAACTAATTAACAATGGTTTATGATGCAGAAGATATAAAAGAAGAGGCTCCTAACTAAGGAGGTCTAGATTGTCCTTCTTCACAATCCTACTATATCACAATCACCATTGCTTCAAACCAGAAATGCAGAATATAACTTCAAATGAGAAATGGAGAATGAAATTCAGTTTTAGTTCAAGATCAAATAGAAGGGGAATTTAACTGAAATTCCTTTGTGTCCCTTCATATGTAGATTATAATTAAACCAATATTCATTCAACAATCATTACACATCTAAATACATTTGAAACAAAAACTAGTCTATGAAAGCTATGTGAAAATTGAACCAAGAAGTGTACTTAGCTTGGTGTGGGGGCCCTCCACCCTTGCCTTGCACACTTGAAGAAATCTCAGCTACGGAAACTTTAGTAAATCAACCAAGCATGAACAACAAATTGGAATGAAACAAGTTCTTCAAATTAGCTCCCAACTCAAATTATACAACAATTACATAGAAATTCCATTACAAAAGCCATCAAAGTCTTGGCTTTAAATAGAGGTTTAATAAAACAAACTGATCTATATTATCTATAACACTCATATCTACTCATATCCACCTATCTAAGTCGAACTCATCCAATTCATCCCAAGAAATATGGTCAATCCCATAAAATCTCAAAACTGCCCTATTTCCTAGGGATTTTATGGTGACTAGTCATGTTTGACCAGCCTTGACAGGGCCTAATAAAGCTTGTTCTTGCCAAACCAAGTGGAGTTAGCTTAGTCCTAGTTCCCAATCTATCCATTCATGCATCAAACTCGAGCCCAAGTGTCCTACAAACATGTCATCCACATAGCTATTACGTAAATTTATGATTCAGTCCAAAATTGCACTTGAAACTCAATTTTCATAAAACCTTCTAGAAATTGCAAAATTAAAATTAAACACCTGAATATGCATAAAATACATCAAAATGAGATGGATGTGATGGAAAATGGATGGAAAATATAAGTATTAAGTAGGTTTCCCTAAGCAAAAATAGACCAAAACTAAGGGCCAACACTCTTATCAACCCGGTAGTTCGTAACAAACTTGGAAGCATCAGTGCTATATGCACAAGTACTAGTTCTTGTTGCAGGTTGTCACTTGGTCAGTTGGCACAAGATAACTAGGAGCTTAAGCCAAATTCTATGGATTCCAGAAGAAGCTCTATATGTGATGAAAGGATAGAAAGATTACTCTACTGATGCTATTCTAATTGCAGAAAGGAGAAAGACTTGGAATGTAAAGCAAACCTAGTAAACCCTAATTAACCAACTAATTCTACTTCTGGGGAAAGCACTATGAAAACCATGAAAGGAATGCCATTACATACTCAAAGAAGTAAAAAACATCTAACTATGCTATTTCTGGAAGTAAATAAGCAAAAAACATATTTTTGGATTTTTATGTATTTTTATGTGAATTTGACATGCATGTAATTTATTGTGTGTGAATGTGGCAGCGAATAGGTGGTATTGAAGGGCAGTTTTGGGACTTGAGAAGATGTAGGATAGTGTGGATGGGTCCTAGGAGGTCTCAAATGGCCTTCTGGAGGCTTTTCCCACACTCAACCTTCAAAAGAAAGACTATAGGAAAGTCTACAGGAGGACACAGGAAATCTACAGGAGGAAAACAGGGAATCTACAGGAGGCCTACAGGAGGAGGCCAAGAGAAATTTCCACTGTTTTGAGGGTGTGAGAGTGGGTGAAAAAGGTGTTTGAAGCTTAGAATGAGGTTTTAAGGCACCTAAGGTCTACCATGAATCACCAATATAGAAAAATATTATTGGGTTTGCTCAAGGAGAGAGGAAGAAGTTCTACGGAAGAATGCAGGAAACTAGAGTAGAATTAAGGTGAGGTTTGGGTGACCTGTAGGGTATGGATCAGATGGAGGATGTGATGGTTGATAAGCTAGCCTAATGCAAGAAGAGATATGTTGCAAAGGAACTGACAATCAACCAATAAGATCAAGTAGGCAATGAAATGAGTGCATTTAGAAAAACAAAGTTTTGCATCAAAATAGTCTAAACTATTATCTATGAAAGGAAATGTTGAGAAATGATACAAGAAAGGAAAGCATGAAAGAAGACTATTGTAAATCAAGAAGTGAGCATGATGAAGAATATTGAAAGCAAAGAAAACCTGGACTATTAACCTACTAAAAGTTACAAACACTAGAAGTCTTATGAAGGAGGAAAATTTGTGTTTTTGGGGCAGCAAGAGGGTCTTTGCCTCAAATCACAGTCCCAAAGGGAGGAAGAGAGGCCAAGGCACTATTGCTAGCCTTTTGAGTCTTTGCTGATAACTGTTTAACCTCCTATAGAAATGGAAGCAAACTATTGAATCATACAAAAACAACCTGTTCTTAATCATAAAAGAAATACATCTAAAAGCAACCTAATCTACAAACTGAAATAAAACATACAAATACAAGTAAAGGGGAGCTTGGATGCTTGGATTTGGCCCTAACCCAAGAGATTTAGCCCTCTGAGGTAACTCAGTGCTAGCTCAAAAAGGATTCCATCTTTATTATCAAAACAATAACAAGATTACATAAAACTGTCACAAAATAATAAGCTCGAAGTTGGAGCAAAGTTTACATAAGCAAAAATCTAGCAAAAATCCGACCCTAGTGAGGTACTAGGCCTCTCTAATCATAAAAATAAATCTACCAACAATTTCCATAAAATAAGGGAGGCTTGGCTCCCAAAACTTGAGATAATCATCAGTCATCCTCCACTTGCTTGGCTGCCTTCTAGTGCATGATTCGGCTACTTTTACGCTGAGTTGAATGAAGGGGAATTCGAAGTGAGGAGTAATAAATGAGGGGGATTCCCTCCTATAAGTCCTCTCCTTTGTCCACTTCGAGTTATTGCTGCCATTTTTCCATTGGATTCTTGACTTTGACCTTGAAATTAAATAATAATCTACATTAAACACATGTTAGACCACTTGGCGTCATAACTAACTCAACTCACTCCATAAGCATAAATATAATCAGAAAATCATACAATGAGCTAAGAGAATGGTTGATTTGACTAGGTTAGGAGGTAAAATGAGTGCATATAATTACCCATTTATGAGGATCATCATCACCCCCTACTGAAGGTGTTGCTCATCCTCTGAGCAACTTAGTCCATCTCCTCATCTTTTATGGCCCTGGTGGCCTACCTAGCATCCCAGGATTTTGATGTGGTCTGTTATTCTTTGTCATAGAATCTTGCCTTCCTATCTATCTCTTCCCACTCCTCCTCCTCTTCTTCTTATCTTCTACCTTCCAACATGCCTAACAGCAGTGGGGGATTCAGTTTGAGACCAATCCAATTGACCTTCAGCCTCTACATGGAGCGCTTGTACATTGACACTCTTTTTAATGCCTCCTTCAGCCTCATGGGGGAATGATATTCCCTGATCTACTAACTGTGTGGTAAGTTGTTCCATCTCCTCATGCATGCATGCACACAATAATCCCAAAGTAGCCTTTGCATATCCTTAAAGTGTGCAATGGCTTGTGCCTGACTGTTTAGATATCTAGGGGCAAGTTGAGGATCATTGGCAAGCAGGTTGTGTGTGCTGATGAGTGCCATGGGATCTAATGGCTCAACTCTTATCATTAATGACTCATTTTTCTCTCTTATCATCAATCTTTTTATTTTTTCTACCCTCAACACTTCATGGTTCATCCATGAGGCCATGACCATTAGTTGCAGGTCCCCTAGCCTGGCATTGGGATCCCACACATTCATGTCTATGAGGGCCATGTTATGTAGGTAGAATTATGCCATATTTGCCTTATCCTCGAATGTGCTTCGGTTGTATAGATTCATAAGCTGACTGTAATCTTGGAAAGGCATTGCGCCTCTTTGTGCCAAAGTCTTTATCTGGAATTGTAACCATTAGTCCTTGAGATATAGGCCATAGGATTTTGCTGGTGTTATACATTGTAATGCCTCCATGGATTAGCTGGCCATGCATGCTAATTGAGTCTCTTTCTCTTGTAGTTGCCTCCTTAACAATTCATTTTCAGTTTCAAGGTGGCTTCTGGTAATTGCTTCCTTGTCTTTGACAGCACTCAACTCTCTACCCATTTCTTTGAGTTTGTTTTCCATATGGCCAATATCCTCAACTCCTTTGGATTTGGCTATTTACATCCACCTATGTGTTCTTATTCTTTCTTTCTCTAATTCAAAGAATAGTGGAATTGTAAATTTTTGTGGGATTATCCTTCCTACCTCAAGTAGATTGTAATAGGAGGCAAGACTAGGCTGGGGATCAGGTTCTTGTAGCTCTATTGCTTCCTCCTTTACCTATGGCTGTCCTTCCATCCTTTTCTCAAGCTTTTGGATCTCTTATAGTTTTGACAGTGTCTCTTGTAGAACTATCTAAGCCTCCTGTAGGACTGTTTTTGGGTCCTGTAGTTCTACCTTTTCTTTCCATGTGGAAGATCTAGGAGTCCCCCTTTCATATGTGATAGGTGCCTTGGAAGGGGATTCTTTCCCTTTGGTAGAGGGTGAATCTTCAATTGTAATTGGCATTTTTTAAGAGGGCTGAGGTTTTCCTGTTTGATTCTTGTGCTCTTCCTAGCCTTGAAATACATGGAGGCCTACATTTTCTTCTTTTTCTTTGGATTGATTGATGTACTGAGGGTAGTGAGGGCAGCTGTTGCCTCCATTTCTAGAGTCTTAGGGGACCCTTCTCCTTGTTCTGCCTTTTCTGCCTCTTTTTCTCCTTCTTCTGTCTCTTTTTCTATCTCTTTTTGTTCTATTTCTTCCTGCTTTGTTTCTTTAGCTTTCTCCTCCTCTATTTTAGTTCCTTCCTCCTTCCTTCCTTGTTTTGCTAAGTCATCAGTGGCTTCATCTTCTCCCCCTTGCTGCTCTTCCTCACTGCCAGTAGGACTGACATCATAGGTTAGGCCCTTTATGTCATCCTCAGCTGTCATATTTCAGAAGACTTCCCATGCTATAGGGAGTGTAAATGTATGGAGGGCTTCTTCCACTAGGATTTTGATTAACCCATGGTGAGCTAGCTGCTTTGAATTCCCTTCTTGAACCTTAGTGTTGGAGTCAATGAGGGATTGCAGGAGGAAATAGGGGATGTTGAACTTCTGAGGTGTTGGAGTGTCCATGCCATAACTTAATTCATGGAGGATTCTAAAGTGATAACCATAGACAATGTTGTACCTCCCCTCACAGGAAATGTATTTGATTATTTGGTAGCTAACCTCATCCCAAGGATATGGTATGCTAGCCCTTTTAATGCCCTTTTTATCCTCTACAGGGGTTTCATTATTTTGGAAAAAGTTTTTCTTGGCAGCCTGGCCAATTGGTCTCTCATCCTTACTCCAAGGCAACCAAAGAGGAAGGGTAGTGACCCTACTGATAAATTCAGGGGTTATCTCCATGGAAATTCCTCTAAAGGTGACACTAGGATGTGTTCTAGTGTGAGGGACCAAAGAGAGGGTAAATTCTTGGGCAATCTATTCATCAAACCCTCAAAATTTCTCAAAGAAATTCATCCAATTTGCCCTTGTGAAGGTGTCCAACACTTGTGGATGTGCATGGAGCCTAGTGGAGTTAGTGGGCTCCTTTCTCATAAACCCTCCTGTCATATTGTCTACAATATTTTTGGAAAAGAAAATATGGAGGTGGAGACAATGAATTTTGAAACAAACAGAGAAACATAGGAGAATGTGTTTTTTTTTAAATAAGCATAATTTTTTTATGTATGTTATCCTCTCCTAAAGACTTTATTTCCTCCTCAATTTGAAACCACTTCTTGCATGTATTGATATTCAATGGGGGCATGCATGTAACCTACCTCCTCAAATCGAAAATCATGCTAAAATTCGTGTTTTCTCCCTTCAAAACAACTCACTGCCCCTCCTGTAGGTGCCTGTTGTCCCTCCTGTAGAATTCCTGTAGGTGCTCCTATAGAAAACACTGAGAGAAGGAATATAGGAGAGATCGATAGAGGAAAATGGTTATGAGGTTGTGGGGGCACAAGGAGACTGCTATAATTGAGTTACGAGGAGAGAATGAAGGAAAAGGTGGTGAGAATGCTTAGGGAGAAGTACTTATTACCCTTTATGGATATTTCTGGTGATGGGGGGTGAGCTGGAAAAGTATACGTTGGCCATATTCAGACCGTTGGTCCCCACCTTCCTTTTCATCATGGCCCCTCCTCGTAATCATCCCTCATTATTTCATCGGAGTCCACACTTCCTCCACTACCTGTCCTTGACAACTTTCTTGAGTTGATTGTGTGCATGTGTGGGTGACATCTCGGATGAGTGGAGTCAACTAGATGAAGGTGGCCAAGTTAACAAGCCACATTTCCCTCGTTCAACCTCAACCATCTCGTTTCTTTTGCATGACTTCTAATTACACAAATGCAAACAGAGGAGCGAGTTAGTTACTTACTTGTGATCCGAATGTATTTGTTGTGAGGTGTTGTGGCTCTCTCTTTGCTGCATGCCTTTATTTCTTTTGTTGTATGCTATCTACTTGTTGATGTGTGGTTGTGCCTTATGCAAGTTGTTCTATGGCTAGATCTAAGCTTCAGGTGTCTTCCCAACCTTCATGGTTGCACTCTCTTGCTGTTGGTGCTGGATTTTAATGGGATCAGCTGCTACAAGAATTCCTACAAGAGCTCCTATAGCTGCTTCTCCCCTTGAAATTTCAGCTTCTTCCTATGCTTGGAGCTTGAGGACACTGCTAGAGGTGTAGATAAAGATGGAGAGGTAGTAGGTAAGTTTTAGGTGAGGTGGATGGTGCTGCTTCCTCTCTTACTTTTTTGTTTTTTTTTTCTTTTCCTCAAAAACTATTTTTTTGTGTGTTTTTCTTGGACATGAAGAAGAATGATGCTTGGGGTGTGATGTGGGCTTGGAAATGATGGAAAGGCGGTTTGAACACTGTAGGAGGGTTTATAGGTTCTTCATGAAGCTTCCCTATTCCTCGATTTGCCTTTTATATCCATTTTTGGCTCTTTGTAATTCCTACAGGAGCCTCCTATAGAAAACACAGAGCCTCCTGTAGAAAACAAATTTTTTGAAAAAGAAGCACAGTGGGGTGAAATAAATGCCAAAAATGATGGAGAAAAGTGTGGAGAACGTAGGGTAGGTTCTAGTGTGGATGCCAACATTCCCTTGACACCTTCATCTGCTTCCTGTAGTCCTCCTAAAAACCTGCAATGAAAATAAAAATTCATTTTCCTTTTTCCCTTTTTTTTTTTTTGAAAACAACTAAGGCACCTCAGGGAGGTTTTCACGCTAATTGCCTACCATGAGCACCTCCAAGGGAGGTTTTCACCCAGGGATCTTATTATTGTTTTGATTTTTTTTTTACATCACTGAGCTACCTCAAAAGAGGTTTTCAACTCAATGATGGGACTCAAGCATCTCATGGAGGTTTTCACTTGAGTCCTTATTTTTTATTTCTCTTTTTCTTTTTCTTCAGTGAGTGGGTGAGGTGGAGCCTAAGACATGCTCCACTACCATCACTATCTTATTCAAATCTTCAATGAACTCTTGCTTGGAGAGGGGTTTCTTGTAGACTTTCAACCGATGTCCATTGACAAGCATGGGGATGGCTTCATGATCAATGGTTCTGATCAGAACTGGACCATTTTCATTGCATTTCTCCATAGTGTAGGGGCCCAACCATCTTTTTCTCAACTTTCCTTCGAAATATTCGTATCTTGAATCGTAGAGTAGTGCCCAATCTCCCTCTTGGAATTGTTTCTCTTTGATATTTTTGTCATGCCATATCTTTCTCTGAAGCTAAACTACCTCTGTATGGAGAAGGGCCTACAATTTGTGTTCATCCAATCCATTGAGTTGAAGTAATCTCTCTTTTTGTGCATGGTTGAGGTCTAGGTCCAGCTGAGCTACCATCCTTAGGGTATTGAATTTGAATTCTATTGACAACAAAGCCTTCTTCCCATAGACTAGTTCAAAGGGTGTGAATCCTGTCGTAGTCTTCCATGTTGTGTTGTAGGCCCAAGTGGTCTCAACTAATCTATTCCCCCAGTCTTTTCCGCTGCTACTCAATGCTCTGTTAGTGACCTCCACCTGCCCATTTGGTTGTGGATGGTAAGGGGTGGAAGACCTGTGCTTGATCCTATGATGTGTGAGTAGGTCTTCAATCAAATTGGAAGTAAACTGAAAACCTTGATCTGTGACCATCTCTCTTGGATACCCGAACTTGTAGAATATGTTTTCTCTCAAAAACTCAACTACTTTTTCCTCTGTCACTGCTTGATTGCTTTTGTCTCTTCCCACTTTGTCAGGTAATTGGTGCACACAATGATGTATTGTTTATGCTTTGAAGGAGGGTTGATAGGACCCACAAATTCCATGCCCCACTTCTCAAATGGCTCAAAGGTCACTTGAGGTTGCATGGGCATCTCATCCTTTGGAGTAGGTTTCCCCATCCTTTGACATTGATCGCACTGGCTGATATATCTCCTCACATCCTGATGAAGAGTGGGCTAGTAGTAGCCTGCTTGCAATATCTTGAAGGCATTTCTTTTTGCTGTAAAATGACCTCCACAAGGCCCATCATGACAGGTCAGGAGGATGTCAAAGACTTCCTCCTCCCTGACACATCTTCTCAAGATATGATTTAGGCCAAGTTTGAAGAGATTGCCCCCAATCTAGGTGAAAGGGGTGCTTTTCCTTACTATCTTGCTCTTTTCTTTTGAGGACAGGTGTGGTGGGAACTGTATTGAAACCAAGTAGTTTGCTATATCAACAAACAATGGAGAGAGTACTGAGATAGCAAACAGATGTTCATCTAACATTTGGTCATCCACTATTCCTTCTTCACCTGTAGGTAAATTTACTCAGAAATAAAAACTAATTCTACCATGTTAGTTCTATTATAAAAATTAAAACGCTGATGCATTTAAATACAAACCACACCATTGTGTTAAAATATTAACCGCACCGTTTTAGGATTTTGAAAAAAAATAAAAATAAAAAAAAACTTTCATGTCGGTGCATTTAGAAAATTTGATGCCTTAGTAATTTCAATGTTCTTTCCTTGTAAACACATCGGTGCTCTTTATTATCGAACGCACCAATTTTCGAACTAAGTGAAAAAAAAGCATGAGGTTTTGTTCCTTTAAAAAAAAAATTGAAAAAAGAGCAGAAATTGATTTTTCGAAATCTAATTTAATAAAGTCTTTTAAATAGTAAAAATTTATTCACTATTTTGTTATTTTTCCCAAAATTTCAAGGGACTGATTTTCAAGAGAGACATTCAAGAGCACTATTCAGCAACAAAATACTTTGGTGTAGAAAAATTATTTCGAAGATCAGAAGTTGAGAGGTATGGTTATTCACTCAAAACCTTGCAAATTAAAATTTTTAAATTTAATTGTTGATTTTACTAATAATTTTTTTTACAATTTATGTTAGGGTTTAATTAAAAGATAGATCATTTGCAAGAGACACATACTCAGAGCACTGTGGAGAAGTAGAATATTTTGGAACCACATAAAGATTATAATTTGAAAGGTATGGTGATTCGCTCAAAACCTTACAAAAAAATTAAATTTTACTATTAAAAATATTTACAAATTTCGTTAGATTTATTCAAAATTTAGAAAAAAAAAAAAAGTAAAAACCCTGCATAATAATTTTTTTACTACTAGTAAAACCCCTTACGATATTTGTTCCTATTTAGATTTTGTTAAAATTCAGAAAAAAACCAAAAAAAATCAAGAAATACCTTAAACCATTGTTTTTTCTTGCTTATGCGTCTACAAATTTTCCCCTTAGGGTTTAACTACCTTTACCACTTAACAGCTATGGTTTTTCATTTTAGGCATTTTGTATTTAATGGGTTTGTATACTTACTATATATAGGGTATTTGACATGTAAAGTAGGGGGATCACTTACTGAATTAGATCCAAACCTTGTCAAGATTCTCTATTTTTGTTTTAAATAATGTTTGTTTTACTATGTGCTGTGTAATATAACATATTGGTGCTAGTGGTGCTTCTATCCTTACATATCACACCAAATCCTATATACCCTGTCCAGTCTATTTATCAGTGCGTCTACTGTAATATAACATACCGACATGCCTCTACCAAATAGCACCATCATAATTTCAATTTATTTAAAAAAAAATCATTGTCGGTGTTGAACAACTAAATGCCTAGTGTGTTTAGTATGTTAAAGGCACTGGGGTGTTTATTCAAATAATCGCATCAATTACTAGAGCTATTATTTTCTAAAAATTATTTGGTTTATGTATAAAATATATTTAATGGTTTTTGTATTGAATGGTATGGGTGTAGGAATATACAGGGTAAGTTCCTTTGACATAACACCAAGAGGACACCGCTCACAAACAGATCATAGATCAATACACCAGTATTTTGACGTGGTTAAAACCCTCGAAGAGGGAAACAGTCCACGGCCTGCGCCAACATGGCTACTATAGGCAATTTATTAATAAAAGAATGAAAATTTACATAAGCTTCTCTCATGCACGGTTAACCTACAAATGACCCTCCATGCGCTTTAAATAGAATTCATGGACCAATCGGGTGTCAAGCCACGGATCAAGTGTCGGTAATACCAGGAGAGAAG
>APFE030906224.1:0-21264 GCA_000404065.3 Pinus taeda | reverse complement strand
GGATATTACAGTGGATCTGTTGTAGGTTGTGTCTCTTCATTTTGTTGGATAATAGAAAGGAAGGACTGGCTATTCAGGGTGGACGTAGCCCAAACTGGGTGAACCACGTATATTTGTGTCTCTCTTGTTTTATGTGTTTCCTGTGTTTATATTTCTGCAATATTTTATGTGTTCCATTGCTCTATAATATATAATTTTCTAACAATCTAAATTAACATGCATGAGTTATTTATGAGAGAATATTCAGTTATCTGAAGTGCAGCAATTACATGCATGCATGTATTAACTAACTAAACTCACAATTAATTCAACACACTGTTTGAATTAATCTAACTGGACTTGACTCAATTAACTGAGCCAACTAATTACAACTCATCCTTATCTCTTTAACTAATGGATAAATTCCTCAATCAATGGAGAAACGGTTGCATGTCCCCACATAGACTTCATGTTTCATTTTCTAGAACTAATTAACTAAAGGTGAATTAATTAATTATTTACAAACAACTGCTAAGATCAAATTCAAATTTTTAATTCTCTATTTTAGTTCAGGGACTAACTAAAATAGGAAGGTAACCCAAAATGCTATTTATAGCAGTACTAAATTTAGCACTTCTATATTTAGCATTTCTTGTTGCTATTTTCAACATCCCCCATGGTTGACATCATCATATTGAATCCTATTGGTTTCTATAAAGTTTATTTTGGCTGCACATTTTTCTTAGGAGGCCCATTTTAGACCTCAAAAATCCCCTAATGGCACTCTGCACGACTATACAACTCTATGTTGCCACTTGTCGAAAGATATTTTTTGCACATCTGCTTCTGGATTGTCCTCAAGGATTTTAGTGTCTCCTTGATTGCTTAGGACTTGCTCTGCTCCAGGATCTGGTGAAGTCAATGGAGTTACCTCTTGGTTCTGAGGCATGAGGTCAATGTCCTGATCTAACTCTGGCTGAACCACATTCGTATCCATCTGTTCAATCTCCTGAGCAAAGTCTTGCTCCTGTAACTGCTCACCCTATCTGCTATGTGTTGGCTTCTTGAATGAATCAATAACATGTATGGGTGTAGTTTCATCAATATGTTCATTTTGTGCCTCCTATTGTTCTTGTTCACGTTGTGCTTCCTTCTCTCTTCTATGCAGCTCTTGTTCTTCCCTGAGTTGTTGCTTCAACTCTTGCAACTCCTTTTCTACTTCCTCCAAACTTTGCTTTTCCCTTTGCCTTTGCGCGATCCTTCTGTCGTGTTGTCACCTCTTTGCCTCAATCTCCAAAGCTGCTCTTAACACAAGTGGGTCTTCTCTAAACTTGCAACTTTGCTCCGCCTCTGCATTGTCACTAACCTTCCTCTTGACTTTGTCAAGCACAGGTCTGTTGCCCTCTGTTGTTGTTGATGATGTTTCTCTCTAATATGTTGCTACATTCTACATAGCTAACCACTCTATAGCCATTCTGACCGGTTCATTAAGCCTGGAGAAGTTGTAGCAATATCTCCATGGGTCTTCCTCAGGCCAATGACACGCCCCATGAATCCAAGGAAGATATACTCTTGTACATTGGTCTTTCACTAAGCAATGTGGGTCATATGGATTGAAACTTCTGGTGCCGAAGTTGAACCTCTTGAATTCCTCTATCTCAACCTCATCATTCTTGAGATTCTGGATCCCATACAACCTGGTCCGCAAAGGAAGAGCGGGCCAAGGTGCCTTCTTCTTCTTGTGCAACCTTGCTAACAACCCTGTTGAGATGTGATATGAAACTTCTTGCATGACCAACTTATCCATGGAAAACTTTGGCAAAACATGTGGATCCTTCTCCACGTTGTACATTTGTATGAAGGTGCCAAGGGGTGAGGCATACCAATCTTTTATGTCAATCAATGCCTTCATTGTTGCCTGCAACAAGTAAGGCGGATCCTTCTCAAAGATCATCATGTACACCGGGGTGGTGAAGTGGTCTGATAGTTTTATGATAACTCCATGGAAGATGCATTTGGAGAACAACCTGCAATAGGTGTGCACAGAGCTTCTGAAGGTGTCCATGTCCAACCTAAGCCTGGGAACCACTGACGAGAACAAATTGCATCAAGTACGTAAGCGGACATGAAAATATTTTCTTGTTGACCCTTGGGAGGATGTTGGGTTTCTATTACTTGTTCCTTCAGCCAGAGAGCCAACATGTCAGACCAATTGAAATGTCTTCCTTCGTTCGCCAGCTAATCCAACACAATCACCCAACTCTACGAGAATGTTTTTGTACTCTCTTGGCCCTATAAGTGGCATGTGAAGATAACTAAGAGCTAATAATCCTTTCGCAGTATCCTTGTCTTGTACGCTTGGTTGGGTGTTATCATGAACTTAGACGACTCTTTCACCTAGCTCTTAGATGTCTCTTGAGTTTACATTGTTGTTGGGTTTGGTTAAGGGTGTATCCATCATGATCACCGACTGTGGTAAGTTATACATCGCTTGAAATTACTTTGCCCTAAAGGTAGAAATTTATGTTCCAATAACACTACTCAACACCATTCTCTCTAGAGAATTATGCAAGACAATCCTGTGGATCATGTTCCCGCACAGAAACACGGGATATCTGCATGCAATCTGGTACAAGCCTAACTTGTGTATGTTGACATAGACCCTGCGGTCCTGCATATTCTCCTCAAATTTGCCTAAAAAGATGTCATTGATGTCCTTCCATTTCATGTTGATCTCCTTGTCTATGAACAACTTAGTTTCTTCATAGATGGGCAAGCTCATAGACACGTGCTTGACCACATCTCCAGTTGCACTCTCAACAGTGTCCTTTGACCCTGCTCTCTTGGAATCCATTATACCTGTATTGTTGAGAGATAGATGAACACCTACGATACCTAGAGATAGATTGACACTCATGGAAAGAACAATGTCAATTGAAAAACCAAAACAACTTGAGGACTGAGATGCAACACACTTGGGTGGATGACTTGAAGATTTGCGCAATTTTCACCGAAAGGCTTGGATATTGACTGCCAAAACTACGTAGAACATAGTCTGGACCGTCAGTGAGCTGACTGACTGTTGAAACTGCGCAGAGCACAGTCTAGCTTGGCCTTCTGAGGACTGAAATTGCGCAATGCGTGGTTTCAGTATACTTGACTATAACCCGGTAAAATTGCATCTACACAATTCTAGGGGCCAACAGCGCACTGCCTCTCAGAATTGCGAAGAGAAAGCCTAGGAGGCCAGTGTGAGGCAAGATCTACGCAATTCCTGGGAGGAGGTGAGAGCCTTCACTCTCATAAATGTGCAATGCAAGCCCGGAAGGCAAGGTCTAGGCCAAGGCAACCAAGACCCGCCGACGAGCAACTGAAAAATAGTAAAGGCTAAATGCATGTGTGAAGTTGAGTGTAGACATGAGTGAGTAAACATGCATGTAATCAGTGAGTGAAAGATTCAGTAAACAGGAAAACAAGTAAGTGTGTGAAGTGAGACGCCTCAATGGCGACTGTCAATGCAAAAACACTATCATGCATGCAACAACAAAGAGATGAAATGGAAAACTTGAAACAGTGCTTCTATAAGCTAACATGCATTAAAAAACAACAAGTGTTCAACAAAACCAAGAAAAAACACAAATAGAAAAAAAGCGACAGAAAAGAAACAAAAGACATGAAAAGCAGACTTACCCAAAAAAATTTGAGTTGAGTGTGTCAAATTCTCCTAGATGCGATGGGGGATGCTAGAGCTCCAAGATCGAAGTGAAGAATGAGCTCTGAAGCATCGAATAAATAGTTTTGATAATATCGAGACTTATGACGTGCATGCCACAAATCTAGGAAAAAGCGACACTTGGCAGGATATTTCTAAAACAGATTTTGCATGTAACCCCCAGCTGCTAAAAATGGATCCCTAAAATCCAATCATTTTTTTTCCTTCTTTTATTTTGTTTTTCAGGAAAAATCAACCCATGCATGCAGCAAGATTGCTCAGTCCCAGAGAGAACTGGTCAACTTTAGAGCATATGCAACGGACTGCAAGCCTCTAGATGACTTATGCACAATTTCTAAGTTGAGTGACCCTAGATGCCTCTCATGCTCTACATGATTTCTAGACTAAAGTCAAGGCTGTCAGCTAGATCTGTGAAAATTTTGAGAGCAAGCCCATCGATGGGATGCTCTGCACAATTTTCAGAGGGAAGGTTGCCTTCTTGCTTCGTGAATTTCTGCAGAGCAGTAGGTTGTGTTAATTCTCTGCATAATTCTAGAGAGTAAGGTTGGTTTCCCTCTAGTTTTGTGCAATTCTTCAAGTGAGAACAACAGCCAGTTAATGACCAAGTCACGAGATGTCAGCTTGCGGGTGGAAGGCAAAAAAGCTAGCAGACACAAGCTGATAAGCCACAGAAACTCAACTAAATCATAAGTACTTGTTAGTGAAAGACATGTTACTAAGGATGGTTGGTAGGGAGGCTCAAAAATGAAGCTAAGGAAAAATTTTGGAGGGTGGTTGTCGTTGCTACAACAACTGTTAAACACCCTAGACTAAGAGCATATAGAAATGTAGTCTTAGATTTTTTGCAATGCTTTTCTAAATATGATTTGTCTATTATTCATAGAGGCCAAAATATTTTAGTTGATGCCTTGGTTGTTTCAGCCAACACTTGAAAAATTCCTTTTCATCCCAATAGGAAGTATGTGGTAGAAGTAAAACACATGCCAATTGTTCCTGATAATGTAAAATATTGGAAGGTTTTCTGTAATGATAAACAAATAGAAAACTTCTTACAAATGAAAGATGAATTTGAGACTGTAAATATTGATATAGAAAATGATATAGACGAAAATGAAAAAGAAATAGTGGTTAATGAAATTGATGATAATCAAGAAGAACTTGAGGTTCTACAATTAAAGGAAAATGTGTTACCAAGAGGATTGGTATCATTGGAAGAGCTTCTTGACTTTGATGATGTATCCAAGAAGACGAAAATAGAACCAGTAGGAGCTGAGGTAGAGGAATGTAACATAGGAACTGCAGAGAACCCCAAAATTGTCAAACTTTCTAAATCCTTACCTCCTAAAGAAAAACAAAAATATATTGAGCTTTTTAAAGAATTCTTTGATGTGTTTGCCTGGAGCTATGAAGACTTAAAATCTTATGATACAAGTATCATTCAGCACACCATTCCCATCAGGGAAGATCAAAATCCTTTTAAATAGAAATTGAAGATAATAAATCCAGTTTTACTTCCTTTGATAGAAAATGAAGTCAAGAAACATTTTTATGCAAATATCATTATACCCCTTAGATTTTTGAAATGCGTCTCAAATATAGTACCTACTAGGAAGAAAACAAGTGAAATTAGGTTGTGTACATTTTAGAAATCTTAACAATGTTTCTCTGAAAGATAATTATCCCCTTCCTAAAATGGATCACATCCTACAAAAGGTAGTTGGCTCCAGCAGCTCACTGCTGGATGGTTTCTCAGGATACAATCAGGTTCTGGTTCATCCTGATGATCAACACAATACGACAATTACAACACCATGGGGAACTTTTATGTATGTAAAAATGTCTTTTGGCCTGAGGAATGTTGGGGCCACTTTCCAAAGAGCAATGGAGATAGCCTTTGCTGATGAAATTGACAAGTTCATTGTGATCTACCTAGATGATATAACTGTGTTTTCAAAAACAGATGAAGAACACTTTCTCCATTTAAGAAGAGTTTTTGAAAAGTGTAGAAAATATGTTATTTCCTTAAACCCTAAGAAAAATCTTTTTGGTTTAGAGAAGGGAAAACTTCTAGGTCATGTAATTTCTAAATAAGGTATCATAATTGATCCTAACAGAGTCGAAACCATACTGAAAATTGACCCTCCCAGAAACAAGAAAGAAGTTCAATCCTTTATTGGTAGGATAAATTTTCTTAGAAGATGTATTCCTAAGTTGGCTTAAATCTTAAGATCCATTACAAATATGTTAAAGAAAGACATGGAATTAAAATGGAATACAAAAGCCAAGAAATCCTTTAGTGAAGTAAAGTTAGCTTTAACTATTGCTCGAGTTTTGATAAGCCCTGACTTTACAAAGGATTTCATTATTTTTTCTTTTTCATCTGAGCATACTATTGTAGTTGTTTTATTGCAAAAAAACAATGAAGGCCATGAACATCCCATAGCTTTTTTCAGCAGAGCTTTGAGGGATGCATCTCTAAAGTAAAACATTATGGAGAAACAATCATTTTCTTTGGTAAAGGCATTAAAGGATTTTAGAGTATACATCCTACATTCTCATATCATTGCATTTTTAGCAAGTGTTGTGGTAAAATATATTCTCACACAGACTGACCCAGATCGCTAGAGGGAAATGGATTTTTGTGATCCTATAGTATGACATTGAGATTAAACCAACCAAGATCATCAAAGGTCAGGGATTGGAAAAGATAATGGTTGAGTCCAATTTTCATGCATTGGATATCAATTATATTATTTCACTAGATGAACAGGAAGAGTTGGTGACTCCATAGGTGTCTGAGACCTTTTCTACTTCACTATGGCATGTCGGCATTATCTTTGTACTACAAAAATTACAAGCTCCTCTTGGTTTAACGAAAACAAAAGCTAGGTTTCTTAAACTTAAAGATATGAAATTCTATATTTTAGATCAAAATGTATATTGGAAATATGGTGGAGGTATTTTACTAATCTGTTTACTGAAATATGAAGCAAACAGGGTCATGGAAGAGTTTCATCAAGGACATTGTGGAGGCCATTTGTATTAGAAAACCACAACCAACAAAATCCTAAGGTCTGGCTTTTACTGACCTATCTTGTTTGTAGACGAGCATAAGAAAGTCACCACTTTCCACCAGTGTCAAACCTTTGAAGGAAAGAGAAAACTTTTGCCTTTACCATTGAAACCCATTTCAATTGAAACTCCTTTTTAGAAGTGGGGCCTAGATTTCATTGGTGAAATCCATCCCAGCTCCTCAGGCCAACATAGATGGATCTTAACAGCCATTGATTACTTTACCAAGTGGATTGAGGCTATCCCAACCAGGCAAGTCATAGATATTGTCATTATCCAATTTTTAGAAGGTAACATTCTGTCTAGGTTTGGATGCCCCCATAAGATTATCACTAACAATGTTGTTTTCTTTAAGTCAAAGAAAATGGTTGATTTTTGTAACAAATACCACATAATATTAGGACACTCAACTTCCTATTACCCACAAGGAAATGGTTTTGTTGAGTCCTCCAAAAATATTTTAGTCAACATCATCAAAAATCTATTGCAGGAGAATAAAAATTTATGGCATAAAAAGTTGATTAACTTCCGGTGGGCTGACCGAATTAGCACCAAAAAGTCTATTTGAATGTCTCCATTCCAGTTAATATATGGATTTGATGTTGTGTTTCCAGTTTCTCTGGAAATTCCTGTTTTAAAATTGTTACAAGAATCACAAGTGGAAACTAATGAATTACATAGGAGGATTAACCAAACCATACAATTGCAACAATCTAGGGAAGAGGTGTATAACAAAACTTAACTTGTTCAAGACAACATCAAAAACATCTTCGACATGAGAACAAAAGCAGATGATTTCAAATTAGGCGACCTAGAGTTAAACTGGGAATCAAGGAATGAAGACAAAGGTGGGCATGGTAAGTTCGATAGTTTGTGGAAAGGGCCATATAAAATTGATGCTTTCAAAGGCAATAATGAATTTTTCTTGAAGGACTTGATTGAAGAAGCACTTCCTAGTGGACTTGTCAATGGTAGACTTCTCAAATACTGCTTTCCTCAAATTTAAATTAGTTTCATTTAGAATCATTGTACATATCATTTTACTATTTCTACTGCAAGATTGACAGTGGCTCACATCATAAATTGAAGCCCGGAGAGAAGGCCCTAAGCTTCTGATGATTTGTTACCCATATTTGTGATTGACAACAGGTGGATCAGATTCAGTTGCAAAATAAAGAGAGTTTTCCAAATGGATCAAGGCTATTGATCTGCAGCATTCTTGACACCTCACAAGGAGGGTGTCATCTCCATTGGAGCCACTATTAGGGTCTTATATATCAAAGGATGACTTGATTGTAGCTGTAATTTTGTATATGAGATGTTGTAAATAACCTTCCATTCTGCAAATTTATTCCTAAAGAAAAAGTAGAAAAGAAAAGAAATGGGGATATAAAAAATATATACATGTGAAAAGAATAAAAAAATCAAAATATGAAAAAACAAGAAAAACAATGAAAATACCCCATAAAAAATATGGATGCAAGTGAGCAAGTCAAAGTGCCAATCAAAAATGAAAAATTGCATTAGAATTACCTTAGAAAATTTCAATAAAGTGTGCATCTTGTTTAAATGCCACATTGAATTAGGAGAAATATTAGTTAGTTTAATCACATTGTTTAAACATGATTAGACTGGATTAAATAAAATCAGTTTAGGTTAGTGAATAAATCAGCCACACAATTTAATCACAGTTGAATTAGATTAGTGAAAATAAAATTAATTAACCATAGTGTTTAAATGTGGTTGATTAAAGTTTAGTGTTAAGATCAATTGTTAAGTTAATTTAATTGCAATTTTCATTTATGATCGTTGACCTTTGTTGCTCCCGTGCCACTAACCTCTTTCCATGTGGACTACCCCATCCCCACCATTCACTTGTATGCCATCCTTTCCCCTCCACTGCCTTTCCACCACCTCATGCCTACAGACCCCACCACCCTTCCACCAAAGTAACCTCCCGCCATTACTTTCCCGAATACAATGTTGTTATCTGGCACTCTCGCCACCACATCAGCAAATCATTGTTAATTAATTCTATGCACTCCTGCCACAATGGACCCGCTCCATTGTAACAGTGAATTAACAATGGTAACATGTTTTTCTATATAACCCACCAAAACCTGTTACATCTCCTCCTTTCTCTGCTTTATGATAACAGGTAATCAAGAGTTCTAGTGCAAAGTCGAATAAATTGAATTTGCCCAACACCTAGCCAGTGATCCACGACATCTTTGTAACCAATCAGCATAACCAGTCACCTGCAACCGAGTATCTACCCTTCAATTTGCATCATGACACCAGATTCACCTATTTTTTCGGGTAATTCTGAATTCCCTACTCTTTCCTCTTCTATCATGGCACCTAAAAGAAAATCTAAATACTTCGATGATAACCCTATGCTGCCCCCTACCATAGATCTAGATTACCAATCATTAGTGGACCAACAATACAAGATTGTTGAAACCAATAGGGATTTTTCCCTGTATGAGATTCACAGTTGGTTGAAGCAAAAGTTTCTTGACCTCAGTGATGAATTGGGCTTATGGGAATCTTCCCTGCCCCAATTCATCTTCCCGCGTACCTATCACTTCCCAGAATTCATGTCCGGGTGCCAATTTCGCTACATCCCTAACCAAAGGGCAAGTGTGACCCATAATGATGACCTCCTTTTCACCATCGTTGCAGAAGCCATCTCTCAGATGCTATAATTGCCAAATTCTAACTCCATGAAGCCATTTTCAGTAGATTCCCTCATGGAATTCTACAAAAACCTGACCTTCCCACAAAGAGCCAAGATTTTTGAGATTTTTTTCCTAGAGAATGCCCAATTACCTAAGAAAATCCCCCCTACTCATCCTCTATGTTCGCAGATATGACTAAAAAGATAATTGCAATTATTTCATGTATACTTGGCTATCAATCTGATCAGTGGGTTGATGAGGCCATTGTTGGTTTCCTATCAATCCCCTATTTTCAATTATAGTGAGTTCATTGTAGATTCAATCCATGACCAACTACTTAAGTTCTCCACTAAGAGGAATTTTAAGTATTCTTCAGTGTTGATGTATTTATTTCTCTACCATCAAGAAAATAGGCTTTCATTCCCTTTCCATAAATTAGATGATTAGAGTAATCCACAGTCTGTAATCCTTTGGACCTCCATGGTCAAGAATAAGTTCTCCACTGAGGGGAATTTTAAGTATTCTTCAGTGTTGATGTATTTATTTCTATACCATCAAGAAAATAGGTTTTCATTCGCTTTCCATAAATTAGATGATTAGGGTAATCCACAATCTGTAATCCTTTGGACCTCCATAGTCAAGAAAAATTCCACAGAGTACACCTTCTTTGATTATGTTGATCAATTTCTACATACTGTTTCCATCTTACTAAACAGTGATGTAGATCCTAGGACAGGACCATCAATACAAAGAATTTTGCATCTTAGTGAGCAAACTAAAACAAGGGATTGGTATTTGTACCAAAATTATATATAAATCAGAGTTTATGGGTGCGAGTTTCCACCCTAAAGGCTTCCTAAGTTTGTTCCCATGAGAATATTCTCATTGGAATATATCAGGAAGATGGTTCATATGAATGATTTACATTTTGTTGCAGTAAAGAAGAAGTCCTAGTTCAAGATCAAGGCATGGGTGGGACCATTTATTTGTAACACCATGATAGCAGGTAAAGAGGAAGATTCACTCCTTAAACAAATGAACTTAAAATTAAGATTTACCTGGTCATATGACCCTTTTGGAATCATCTCCAACCTGAGAGAGGAACAAAAAACCATTCCCTACACTCACACTCCAAGACCAGAGATAGAGAAGTTCATGAATCAAAATCAATGGGAGGAGCACACACTAAAGGAGGCAGAAGAACAGGTCATACTACAACAACCTCACAGACTCCAGTACCTCAAGAGAAAAAAGATAAGAGACCAATGGAGGATGTGGAGGACCTGGTAATTAAATTGGAGTATGACCCCAAAGATGTAAAAGCAGCAGAAGGGATTGTAAGGAGGAAAAATGTGGACATAGAAGCATTGAGGAAACAAATCAAACTTCCCTCCACTAAGGATCCCCAAGCTAAGGAAGTTGGGGAACTTGAGAAAGAAAGAGAGAACATGTTCAAGATAATAATTGAACAAAACAGACAAATTAATGATATGGAAGTGGAGATGGAAAACCTACTCAAGGAAAAGGAGCAGTCATCACAGCTAGTTATAGTGCCTCTAACAGTAGTCCCTATTTTAGTATCGATAAAAGCAGGAGCATATACATCGACCGCAGCACCAACACAGAGTACAGATTCTCCAAATGAGTTAGTTAAAGCCATGGAAGACCTATCCATTCAAGGGCATGAAATTGAAAAGTTAAAGGCTCAACTCAAAACTCTGCAGGATCAGAAACTACAAATAGACAATTCTTATGTAGTAGAGTTGCAGAAAACTTACAAGCTCACTCTAAACATTGAACAATTAGAAAGTGAGTAAGTCATGGCCTAGACTTTGGCACAGGAAAAGGAGACCATATGGATATATATTAGTGAGGCCATCAATGAAATGTGGCCCTCAATTCAAATTATATTTGAACGGAAAGAGTTGATTAGGAAATCAAAGGAAGCAGTTGCATAGAGAAAGGCAGATTTGGGACAAAATCGTGGAGAAGCTACAACACTAATAAGGATCTTGAATTCAAAAACCAAGGAGTTATAAGAATTAGAATTTGAAGATAGAACAGAAAAAAATTTAGAGGTGAGAAGGGTCATGACTAAGAGGAACCTGATGCTACAATTAGAAAACAAATGTCACAACATGGAGTCTAGTGTCCAGAATTTTAATGCACTTAATCTTAAAGAATTGTCGGGACTGATAGGAAATGTAGACCAATTGATCAGTTTAAATTACTACTACCATAAGCTATACATTATTGCCCGAGATAAATCAAAGTTTGCAGACATTAAAGGAAGAATCACAAGGAAGGTTTTTCTGGAGGCTATAGAGTTCGACTTGTTCATCAAGCATGAGATCAAGCACCTATTTCTTATCAAGCCTACTTTTCAAAAGTATACTGAGGTAGATGAGACTTACAGGAAGTTAATAAAGTTTTCTATCCCAAGTGGAGAGCATTCGGATAAATTATGTGAATTGTTGGAGTAAAACAGTTTCACCTCCAATAGCAAGACAACAAGACAACGCTTCTTCAGGCCCAGTCATCAATAGCCACCCTTGAGGATAGTGCCAGCAGCCACAACAGTTTCATATCTCCTATAATTTTGTTCTATTTTTGTAAAAAACTTTGAGATATTTTGTAATAAATCTTGATATTTTATGTCAAGATATTTAGATAGAATTTGTATAAATACTTCAGAATTTGAAGTATTGATGTTGGGACTCGTATTGAGAAAGACTACTATTCATTGAAAAGTTGTTTACTGAGTCAAGTGGCCATTTTCATTAATACAAGAAATTTGTTACTGGATTCATGTGTCATAGTTGTGTGGTGAAGTTCTTCTTTCTGTAATCTTGTTTTTTCTCTGTTTTCATATGTCTTTCATTTCTTTATTGTTTTTAATAAGATTAAGTACATAATTTATTTCAACACACTTTGTTATGGTTTAAAGCAATAATCAATGTTTTCCACTGAAGTTTAAATATAGAATTCAGGTAACAATGCTCTATATTTGAAGTGATTCTTAATCTTTTCTTCCTTCTCTAATTCATAAACTACAAAGATCCACCAGCATGCCTACTTTACCATGTTACACATACGCTTGATATTTTATCAAATTGATCACTCTAAGCCCCTTTGACTCCATTGCCCAATGGCTTTCCTTGTTGTTCCAAACAAACCATTTTAAGAACCAAACTCTGAACTGTACATCTAGATTAAAATCCCACCACAACAAAGCTAAATCTGACAGAGAGATCCCTCTTTGAGTTTAGAAGGGCTAGCTTCTAAACTTAAAACTGGTTTTGTGGTTACCTTTGCAATTTCTTTTACAGCCTTAAGAAATTACGGAGTGATAATAGTATGTTTACTCTCATTGGCCTAGATCTCCTTCAAATTTCATACATCAATGGAATAAGGATCTACATGATTTCACTTTAGAGATACTTGAGGAAAATCGTTCTAGAATTTTTACATGGAGCATATACCAGGAAAATAGAATCAAAGTGTTCCTTGAAGACCTCAAAGGAACAAAATATGTCATCGACCTTTAATTGTGCATGAAGAACACCTACATTGAGGTTGTTGTGGGATAAATAAGATCCATATAACCTAAAAATCAAATATCTAATATAAATGCAACACATTTTGGAGTGATAAAATCACTCACAACTAAAATTGACACCCTAACCAAATTCCACACTACAAAGGAGAAACCCAATATTTCCACCTCAACCACTAGTATGGCGCACATATGACAAGTGTGACACATGAAATACCAAATATTGGTGAAAAAAAAGTAATTTAATGAAGAGAAACGCTAGACCAATCACACTCCCAAACCCAAAATAATGATTGTAGAATAATTTAATGTTATACTTAAGATAAACAAAGTACCCATGCCATGACTTTCCTTCCAAATATTTTGTGAAAAAAATATTCTCTTTTGAGTCCACCTTATATTTGTTTGGCAAAGAGGAAGAAGAGGTTTGAACTCATTCCCTTGAGGAAAACGAAAAGGACCTTTTCGATCCTTCTCCTAGTTAGCCCATAAAAATCATATAAATAACTCACACGATGTAGAAGGTCGTAAGAAAACCAAGATCCACCACTTATTAGATCAAATTTATGAATATTTCATATCTTAAGAAGGAATTCCCTCTATGGGATTCCTCCCTAACCTCATTGACCTTGACACCAATCTCCTAGTTCATCAGGTAGGTATCTCTCCAAACCAATGCATGAATTATCCCCTTCTTATCTTGATTTGTGTTGAAGGCACCTTTCCCTCTCACTGGATTGAAGCAATTTCTCAAGGTCAACAAAAAACATTTGACCCTCCTATCCTCTCTCATCCTGCAATCGTTTGCACCATATCTTCCTCAAATCCCTCCTCATTCCTTTGTTGGATTCCTCTCTTCTTACTCCTCCAAAGGTAATTTATAGATGTCCTTAGGGCATGTCCTAATCAAAGTTACCTCAGAATTGAAGCCTCCCTCTTTGAGTTCTCCCCTAAGCTTTCTCAGGAATATGCACAATTTCTTTTCTTTAACCTTCCCAACATCCCCTTTTTCAATAAATTAAAGGTCAATGTAGTGAATTTGTTCTTCATTGAGCTTTTTTACAATGACTTCATAGTAAAATGAGTCATTGTAACATCATAAAAACTCATGTTTGTCATGCCCTAGGGATTATGCACTTTCCAACCAATCCTTGGACCCCCTATTGTTTTAAAAAATCTAAGATAGGGCTTATCAAAGTAATTGAAATCCCCTAATTCCTTGGTTGTAAGATAATTAATACCCATTTCTCATTTTTCCCATGAAACTTGAAGTGGAACATCCTCCTCAATCACCCTTATTTGGATGAAATGACGGTGATTCCATGTACCTTTAAGGGAGAGATTTTGTACTTTCAAGGAGGGAAGACCTTTTTTTTTAAGTATTTATACCCCTTCTCTCACATTCTAAATATCACTTATGAGGTCTATCCCCTTGTTTTTTCAATCTAGTATCCTAGCAACTTCAAAGTTGCTTTCTCATTATCACTCAAAATTTTGCATGACTAGCCCAGACTCATCCAACCTTACCTTTTTTTCTTGAATACATGAATATACTCAAGGGCACTCCACATGGTCTTCCCACTTTCTCACCTCCATTCTTCTCAAATATATTGAAGGAACTCTAACTCCCCTTCCACTATCCTCATTCCATTATCATCCAAAAACTTGTAGTTCTTTCCCCTATCATCAATGTTCCTGATGCCCTAATACATTTTTTCTTATTTTTAGTGGTACTTTCCCATAAGGAAATACTAAGTCAAATTAAACCTTGACTCGAAAAAGGCCTTTCTAGGGCGAACTTGGGCCTCTAATCTCTAATCATGCCTATCTTAAGGGCTAATGGCACTCTACTCCTCCTATGTTTCCTTTGGTACTCTTCCTTGACAACTCAAACCTACTCGAGGTAGTCTCTTTTCCTTAAATCTCTTACTCTTGGTCACTTTTTCACTTTGGATATTTGGTTGGTCTCCTCATGGATGATTATCTTGAGTAGGGCCTAAATAAAGAAGATGGAGTCTTAGTCAACAACCATGTTTATCTTGCAAGACATAGTGTAGTGGTAATATCTCATAAATTGTAGCTACATGGTCACTTTCCCAATCATACTAATAACAATTGTTGCTCTCTCTACTCCCTTATACTCACTAAGTCTAGCCTAGAGCAATTACCTCTCTTATTTTTCACTCACTAAGAACACCCTTGTGTTTCCACCGCCCTTCTCTTTTCCTTAATAGGTCTAAACCTAGCATCCTCACCTCCTTCATCCTTTCCATGAGAATGGGTATCACTTTTATGAGGCATAGATGTAGCTCATTATAGCATGCACCTACACCTCCAAATCTTGCCTATGGTTAAGTGCAAGTAATAACTTATCATCCCTACTTTCTCTAATGGTTTTGTTGTCTATTTTCTACTATTATCACTAGTTATACTCATACTTTATACTCACACTCTAGTTGCAATTCAATAACATAGTAATTAGAACTTCACTTATATACACTACAAAAATCTTGTACTACTCTTTTGTAATTGCTTCTCTCCTTCCTTGTAACTTCCTATTATTCTCATCTCTTGGATAATATCTCCTATAAGTGGGGCAAAATTTAGCATTTGAAATTGGAACTTGGCTACTAATATACGCCCATCTAGCACAGGTAGTGCATTATGTGGTTCAATCCCACACTAGATTCATTCCTAACTTTCCCAATGAAAAAATGGTACCTCTTAATTACTACTTTAATGTGATGAATAATTGTGCATATCTAGCATAGGGAGTGCGTTATGTGGTTCAACCCCAAACTAGATTCATGCCTAACTTTCCTAATGAAAAAATGGTACCTCTTAGTTACTGCTTTAATGTGATGAACAATTCATTGTAATACCCTTCACATTATCATAGATGTGGAGCTCCACTAGGATGTGTAACACTTGGGTGGGATCCTTGGATTGCTTTTATCCTTTGTTCACAAGACTCATTTTAACATTTTGGGCACCCATTTGGGTCAATTTATACAGTTATGGATCTAATTATGGTTGCAAAGTCCATAGTTACATAGATTACCTCATTTTGGATCCATGGAAGGCCAAATCTATTTGGACTTGTTATTTATGGGGTCAAAGTGAGTCAAACATCATTAACCCTTATTGATCTCTAAGAAATTAGTGTACCACAAACTCCCTGGAGATGTCATGCTTGTAATTCATGGCATGCACAATAGAGGGTGATTTTAGTTGTGAAAATGTACAACATGATATTACCAATCCTACACCATCAAGTCAACATAAATGGTACAATGATTCGATATGTGATATTCCCTCCAACATCCAACCCAATGTACACCTACAATTAGAAATCATTACCTTGCCTATTTATACCATTCAATGCCTCCTTGAAAATCTTCTTGATTTCTTTCAATATATTCTCTTTAAAAGACCCTAATTTAGAAGAACCCATTTTGAATGTGAACGAAAATATTATGTCTCTCTCAAGACCCTAAGGTTGCTTGCACATGTTACTCCTTTCATTAGCTTGGATCCAAACTTTATGGGTTCACTAACTCATCCTATAGACTCTTGATCAAATGGTTACACTAATACCTTGGAAGTTTAAACCCTACAACTTCAATGGGAGTTTTATAATAGCTACATCTCATCTCCTTTAAGGGCATCGAATTTATGTACTCCATTTATTTAATTATTTATACCATTCAATGTCTCTTTGAAAAGCCTATTGATTTCTTCCAACATATTTTCTTTAAAAGACCCTAATTTATAAGGACACGTTTTAAATAGCAATTGAAAATATTATGTATCTCTCGAGACCCTAACGCTGTTTGCACATGTCATCTACAACAATTCAATAAGGACCCATTTCTTTAGCTTGGCTCCAATCTTGTAGGGTTCACTAACTCATCCTAGATAATCTTGATCATATAGTTCCACTATTACCTTCGAAATTTCAACTCTACAACTTCAATGGGGGTTCCATAATAGGTACATCTCATCTCCTTTAAGGGCACCAAATTTATGTACTCTGGGTTTTTTTATTCAATACCTTTATAATAGTAGATTTTGTGTTTATTGGTTGTACAACATACATATCTCTATATTGTAGATAGGGGAAAGTCTTTTTTTTTAGGAAATTTGGAGTTGATATTAAGTCAATCCAAGATGTGCATCACTCTTGAAGAACTATTACAACTCTCTACTGTCACACCCCCAAGCCTGCGGTGGTCTTTCAACCGTGCCGGCGAGGTGCGGCACCACCACACACTTTCTTTTTAACAATACTAATGTATGTGGACTACGCCTAATTCACAACCGATAACTTAGTTTGTGTTTCGCAACCAAGTATAAATGCATTAAACCTTTATATCAATGACCACCCATACTTTAATCATTATCCACAACAATATAAAAGAACATCAATTGCACGATATAAAGGGGAGGGGAAACTCCCAAACAAGTCTGCCCAACAATATATTATATCAGTTTTTCAATAATACATCATCGCAAGTAAGGCTTGGCAAACTCCAAGTCAATACTTAGTTTTTTTTTACAACATTGGCAAATCAGCCTTTACAATGAACATGTGCATGTCTTGCACAAGAGTGGGTGCTCACACGAGTCACCAAGACACTCTAACCAAACCCGACACAAAACAACACTTATAATAGTCTTGGGCGCACCTCGCCCAACCCATGACCGGCTCTAAGTGAAGACCAATCTGTGTCCCCTTTTAGAACTGCACATGAGCTATGTCCATTCAACTTGTGGACTGTGCACTTTACCACTTTACCTCCCTTGTAATGCGAGCTCCAAGTGCGAGTTGCTTGGTGACAAATGGCTCTGCGCAATGGTATATTTATACGTGTGTTAGCATGGGAGGTGGCACCCCAGCCGACCCCCAAACCACACCACAACACACCCCAATATGCAAGTCGTGTAAGTCGGCCTTGCCTTCATGCAAGGCTCCCCACGCCATGGTATAAACTCCCATTGCTTCCACGCATTTTTTCCCAAGTGTCGCACGTTCTCAAGTATCATCGCATGTTGTTTTCTCCTTTGTCGCATTTCCGTTCAGCGCGCCTGCCCGTCGTGCAGGCCTCACTCACTCGTCGTGCAAACCTCGCTCGGCTCGTGCGCCCTCCATGTGCGCTCACTCGCGCACCCTGCCCGCGCGCCCTCTGTGTGTGCTCACCCGTGCGCCCGCCCGGTTTACCATCGCGTGCCCTCCGTTGTTTGCCCGAGTCGCCCGTCGCACCACGCTTTTAACGTTTTCCCGGGCGCCCGTCGCACCCGCCCCCAAGCCTACGGTGGCCTTTCAACTGAGCCGGTGAGGTGCAGCACCACCGAACACTTCCTTTTTAAAAATAATCATGCACATGGACTACACCTAAATTCACTTCCTTATTACTTAGCTTGTGTTTCGCCCCCAAGCCTACGGTGGTCTTTCAACCGTGCCAGCGAGGAGCGGCACCACCACACACTTTCTTTTTAACAATACTAATGTATGTGGACTACGCCTAATTCACAACCAATAACTTAGTTTGTGTTTCACAACCAAGTATAAAATGCATTAGACCTTTATATCAATGACCACCCATACTTTAATCATTATCCACAGCAATATAAAAGAACATCAATTGCACGATATAAAGGGGAGGGGCAACTCCCGAACAAGTCTGCCCAACTCAGTGATATTAGAGGACAACTTTGGACCGTCACTCACTAAAGTAGAGGACAACTTTGGCATTCTTCTCATCCCCCATCTGCATCACTGACAACTTACAATCAGGTCTAGTCACACCAAAGGTAGGCACACCTATGGGTACATCTTCCCTTCCATCGTAAATGTACAGCTTCTTCAAATGTGGTACTACCATCGCATCATATTGCTTCATAAACTCCATCCCTAGTACGGCCTCATCGTCATCAATCCTCACTATAGTGAAATCCACCTTCCCGATCCATTCACCAAGTGTAGTGTCCACTTGTTCAGCCACACCAAGTACTATCACGCCCGCAGGCGGCGGTGGTCTTTCAACCGTGCCGGTGAGGTGCGGCACCACCGAACACTTTCTTTTTAACAATACTTGTGCACATGGACTACACCTAAATTCACCTTCGCATTACTTAGCTTGTGTTTCACAACCAAGTAAACATGTTTATCCTTTATACTTAATGAAGCCCATACTTATTCATTATCCATAGCAATTATACAAGAAGAATATCAACAATTGCAACAAGTATAAAGAGGAGGGGCAACTCCCCGTAATGTGAGTCTGCCCAACATTTTATTAAGAATATCAGTTTTTACAATACAAGTGTGCTTGGCAAACTCCAAGCCAACACTTAGTCAAATTTACAACCGTGGCATAGAGCTGCCTTTACAACAATCTTGTGCACCTCTTGCACGAAGGGCAGTGCTCATCCGAGCCACCTAACACCCTTACCCAAGTCCTACACAAATCCTGCAACCGACTTCCAACCTACGGCACACCTTGCCGACCATCAACCAAGAATTATCGTTGCGCCTTCACCAAGTTGTGCGCATCAGATATGCGCATCCCCAACCTGAACTGCGCACTTCCTTTCTTGTTGTGCGAAGAGCTCAAGTGTCACCTGTCGAATGCCTCCAAATGAATGCAAAACTCTCCATGTATATACGCTTGGTAGTGTGGGTTATGTTGTGGGTGGAAGCCCCTTGGCCGACCCCCAAATCTGCCATGACGCACCCCAAACGCCTTTATCCATGTGTCGGCCTTGCCTTGTGCAAGCCCCTTCCAACCGTCGTATAAAACTCCCAACACCTGGCCGCATTTCCATAGTGTCGTTCGCTTTCGTCGCAAACAGCTCATCGTAACGTCGCATGGTCGTGCAGCGCTGCCCAGCGCCCACCCGCGTGCGGTCGTGCACGCGCGCCCGGGCGCCCGACGCCCACCCGTCACCCGATCCACAAGGCGTTACATCCTCCTCCACCTGAAGTTGTTGTCATCCTCGACAACATCCCCAAGCATCAATATCCATGATGTCAACTTTCCTCACATACGGAAAACACCTTTGCAACATATGTAGGACTCCATCTCCACCATGTCTCCTCTTAGTAACCAAATGTCACCAAGATATTCCATACCATTGTATACCTCCATCGATATGTCATATATCGGATGTCCATGATCATCGACCACCTGCACAATCTTTCCATGCTGCTCTCCACCATGGAAGGCTGATCCTTCCAACATCAAGCTACATGTCCGCTGCAACAATGTGTCAACTCCATCATGTGCATCACTCCACCATGTGCAAAATTGCCCATGATATGTCAACAAGTGTTAACACACCTCAACCATGTGCCAAAATCTCATCTCAACAACCGGAAGTCCTCTCAATCCATGACAATCAACCATCATGTCACAATCTCTACATGCTGCTCCATCGTGGAAGGCTGGCCCCTCCATCTCAAGCTACATGCCTACTGCAACATATAGTGTCGACCTCATCATGTGTCGCCCCCATGTGAACTGCTGCCATGATACTCCAACACAATGCTAGCACATCATGTACATGCTAGCCCCTCATGTCTGAACTAGTTGGGTAACTAATCCAACCATCACGCCCAAACCATGAGAATGCACATCCTCATGCCACCATCAGTTGTTCCTCAAAGCATCCTGCCACATCCTGAACTCGATCAAGAATCCATCCTTATAAGTAAACCATGCTCAGGTCCATGAAGTAGTCCTCATCTCATCTGCAACATGTCCATGATGTTTGGTGTCAATGTGCTACATGAAATTAGCCACATCTATCCCAACATCATCCATATGTGTGCCTCCTCAATATGAAGAGACCATCTCATCAAAGTCCAACTCTCGGTGTGCCACATCCATGTCCATGAAGCTACCTCCATCACATCTGCAATGTGTCATCCCTCAAGTCTGCCATAGAAACAAGTATACACCTGTCTCATGTCTCCATGTGCTGCCCATGATCAAAGATCAATCAGCTCCCATGTGTAAAAAGTCGTTGAGTCTCGGCTCAACCCATACCCGAGTGTAGCCACCAAGGCATCATCATCATTGTAACTCCATCACCTCAAAGTGTCTCATATCGATCCTCTACATCAAGTCACTCTTCCAAGCCATTCCCATACATGTACTTGGAAGTATGCACCCCATCCTGCATCAAAGTCCCTGACCTCAGCTCCTCAATGCATCAGATCCTCTAAGTCCACCATATAT
>APFE030906217.1:3548-18669 GCA_000404065.3 Pinus taeda | reverse complement strand
GGGAAAGTTAAAATTGAAGTATTTCATCTATTTTGTTTTCAATGATTATTAGGGTTTTTCAATGATTTCCATAGCTTTCAATACTAAAATAATCTTTGAAGAGGGTTAGATTTGTTCCAATAAGAACATGTTAGAGTTGAGATCAAACCATCCCTAACTATTGATTTGTAACCTTGAAGTATTGAAGGTTTTTGTTTTTGTAATTTTTTTTGTTAGAGTTTTCTCTCTATGATTGAAGGCTTCCTTAACTGAGGAAGAATAAGTGTGACAATTACGGTTCTCTTGAGCTGATGCCATGATACTAAATAATCAACGTATTGTTGGTTGTTTGTTCAACAAGAAGATTGTCCTACCTTTTTTACTTCATATATGGCTTCGTATGCCAATGTCCTTAAATTAGTTTATGGTTGCACATTATTGCTTCACTACAATTTCATGGTTGTGATGGTGCAGGCTTGATTGAGGATTTTCACTTATTCTTTCATAGTTTGAAACTTTATTTTGGACTAATTATGGCACATTAATGAATGGCTTAATTACATAAATTTTGCAATAATCAGACCCTATTCTCTTAGATCTTGACTCCATAGCCTAATTAGGAAAGTATTGGTCTTGGAAATTTCCACAATCCCTTTAGTTATAAACAAAATATAATATAATTATTTTCTAAGGTTTCCCTCTTTATGGTAGAAAAGAAATAGCCTAAAGTGAGTGGAAGAATTATTGTGGTAATAGAGGGGAACCTTTCTAAGTGACTTAATGGTTTTAGTTTGTTCAAGGACTTAAATATCTAAGAGTGTGATCTAGGAGATAACTAAGTAGTTTTCTTACTATCGACAAAGCCTAGTTCGTAAGGTTCAATAGATTGGTCAAAATCATGTGATGAGTGCATTTCTTTGAATATGTTTTATTTGGAAATTCCACAAAAGATACAAATCATTGTTATGGAATATTTTGTAGTGACTTGTTTGTAGAGGTGATGACAACCAACACGTTTGAAGGCATTTAATAGAAGACTCACATGGAAACTCCACTAATATTGAAATAAGGTATGATTGTAATATGTTTTCAATTTTCATATCAATTATTCATATTGAACACCCTATGAAAACAATAATGACATCCTTAATAATCATGGATGAAAGGATGGTTTGATTCATTATTTTTATTCAGTATATTGGGATATTTTGATGCAGGTGGATATTGTGGCCACTTGCCTAGTCCACTTGGACCCACATTGTCGTTTCTTTTTCTTTTCCTTAATTGTAGCACAACTTACTATTTTTGGCAATTTTCCAAGTCCTAAACTTCTAGAGTCGTTTTGAGGGACTAAAAAATGATTTTAGGGAAAACGGAGAGATCGAAAAGGTCACAAATTTGCATAATAGTTTGTTTTTGGCCTCCTCTTCTAAATCTTTGAAATGAGGTATTATGATAGCCAAACAAAGATCGTATGCCAAAGTTACGACCTTGGTAATTTGATGTACCAATTCACCCAAACATGGCCCACAGTTTTGGTGCTTCATCTCCTAGGGTTAGGTTTTTGGATGTTTAGGGTTTTCCATTATTTCTCAATAATAAAGAGGCATTTGAGCCTCATTGTAACACAATTTAGAGGCATGTAGCCGCCACATATATTCTCAGAGATAAGCTACCATCGCCCGAGCTAGTTTATTTCCATTTCTGTATGTAAGCATATTTCAGTTCTTTGACATTAATGAAATGAAGTATTATTTCTACTGCATCTCTGTGTTTATGTGTATATCTATATTTTTTTGCGTTCCTGCATAATTCTAAATCAGTGGTATCAGTGTAGTCTTCTCTTTCTCTATTTTTCTTTGCATGTCCCCAATGAGGTCAGGGTATAAGGAGTTAGGGATTGAACTGATTGAACCTTTGCAAGACCGACCTCGAAAACCCCGACGACCTCCCATGGAAAAATAAAAGAAAGATGAGGGGGTAGGAGATCCTTTCAAAATATTGCTTGAGGAAGCCCTTGAGTGACAAAGGAACACAATCATGGATAATTTTTCCCAGATCCTTTGACGGTTACCCACATGAGATGCATCTTCATCCAGTAGCCACTCGGGATTCATCACTCCTTTTAAGGTACAAGTTAACTTTGACATTCCCATATTTGAAGGACTGCTGGGGCCTTCGTTTAATTTTGAAAAGGTTTTGACCAACCGTTGCTACCACCCATTTCCTTCTCATCCTTTGGTCATCCAAAATTGGTCAAAACCTTTTCAAAATTAAACAAAGGATGCCGCAACCCATTTGTGGTTGAGGGGGAGCAAAAAAGGTAGAGTCTATATTCACACATGTAATCCAAGTCAAGAAGGTACACGTGGGCATGAACTTTTTCCAGAATTTATGATCACACAAGTACCCGCTCTTTCCATTGTACCGTTAGTCATTTCCAAATTATGTAACTAATAATGCAACTGTCAAAGTAGGAGCTGCAAAATATTTTCCCATTAAGCATCTTTTTAGTTAATAAGTAACCCCATCATGAAAAAATAAATATGTCATGCAACCCACTCTATACTTTCCCAGTCCACGTTGTAGCTGTCATATCCAAGTCGACTGACGGCGACAAGGTATAACTAGAACAAATGGGAAAGTTTCCAAAGTAATTAGTTGCTGAGGCCTAGTCAGTCAAGGGACATCATGTCAGGGTCGACTACTTAATTCGCAGGAGAATGAAGGGCATTCCAGAATTCCAATTGCAGATAATAGAAGAATTACAGGTTTGCTCTGAAGAATAGGTGCAAAGATAAAGAAGTAGGAAACCTCAAGTGCAGGTCATTTATCACAGGAGAAAGGAGATGGCGAAAAGAATGGTATCAGTCCCACAGGACACCTTGAATGCATGAATTGAAGTGGTCGATAATCTGTATTGCAAGTATGACAAGGTGAATTTGATTGACAACGACTTTACATCTTGTTTCTAGTTCCCAACCATGAAAAAAGAAGTTTATGCAGAGGAATTCCAGAAGGAGGATGGCACCAGGACCTCCAAGGTCAGGGAAGAGTTTAAGGGGATACAAATATCGACATCACTCCATTTGACGAGTCTACCTATGTTAGACACTCAATTTTCCGCGATGCAGTGTACTAAGATGTTGGCGAGAAGGATGCATGGAGGGTCATTGTGGTTGGATAAGGAGTATCCCATCCATATGGAGGATATCAGTCGTCTAACATGGCTAGCCGAGGGAGGGAATGTAGTTAGCACATCATTCCAGAGAGGGGCTAAGCGAAGGCCCCAATAAGGACAGATAAATGTAGATGCCATAGAGAGATGGTTAAATCTGTTGGAATAATATTTTTCAGTTCATGACTTTTCCAATTAGGAAAAGATTACTTTTGCACCCCTCAAAGTCGCCCCACATGTCAAGTACTGGTAGGAAACCTATTGTGAATAAAAGGATTAGAGAGAATCCTCACTATTTTCAGCCACATCCACTTGGAAGTCTTTTCAAGATGCCATCGAGGAACAATATTACCCTATCAAGAGCTATGAAGATAAATACATAAAGTGGACCACGCTGCAGTAGGTAAGGGACCAAGATGTGCTGAAGTTCACAAATGTTTTCTAAACCCTTTGCATGAATCTAGGTATCAAGGATTCTGAATGGAATTTGTTACTCAAGTATCGCTACTGTCTACACACGTACATCCAGGACAATATGGAGTTCCTGGACATATCCTCACTCGGCACCGCCTACCAATAAGCTATCAAGATCGAGCAGAAATTTAAACAGAAGAAGTGAGACTTTGGATTTGCGAATTAGAAGTAAGGGAAAGGTGCCCCAAAACTACAAAATAAAGGAAAAAGCCAAGGCGGGGCAACCTAAGACAACCCGTCAAAGTCGTAAGCAAAGAACAACATCACTAAGACAAAGAAGGACACAGGGAAATGGTGTGAGTTCCATAAGAACCCCACTCATGACATAGTGAGTGCCAAGCCAAGCAGTCACTGGTGGCTGATCTCAAGGATTCTGAATGAGATGCATGTTCCAAGTTTGAGTCAAAAACTGATAAGGGGAATGACAAAGGGAAGAAAATTATTGATGCGAAGCCTAGCGCCACTATTGCCACCACCAAGATCTAGAAGGATGAGCCCAAAGACCCAGAGGATGGGGAGTACTCTTCCACTCAAAGATGTGGATGAAGGGTTCTCTACTGTATTTCATTGTTGATAGTGGGAGCCAAAAGAATCTCATTTCAGCAAAGGCCATGAAATAGTTAGGCCAACCAACCACACCACACTCGCAGTCGTACAACATTTGGTGGCTTCACCAAGGGTGAGATCTCTGCGTCAGCCAACAATTTTGCCTTCCCTACAACATCAATCCCTTCACAGATGAGGTATTGTGTGATGTTTCTCCTCTTGAATTTTATGATGTTTTATTAGGCCAACCATACTTGTGGAAGTGAGATGTTGTGTATGATTCTGGGCCTCGCATTGTTATTATTAGTTTTGGCATTGCGTTGTACAGGATACCATAGATAGCATCACCTACCATTGTTTCTTTGATCACTGTGAAGAAATGTAGTTAGATCATTTTCCAGATTGAGAAATTTGTTTTCCTTATGATTCACCCTCAGGGAAATAAGAATATTATGGCCAAAACCTCCAAACATTGCTCCTTCGCATGGTACAAGAAATGGACAAGGTTGTAGATGAGTACAGGGACATCATCACCTCACGCACAATGGTACCTTTACACTATTAGGTCAAGCACTCCATTTATCTAACCTCGAGTGTGCCTCTATCCAATGGACCAATATATCAACGCTTTGTTATGGAGAATGATGAAATCAAGAGACAGATTCTGGAGTTGTTGCAGAAAGTGCACATCATGCCAAGTTCATCACCCTATGGGAGCCAAGGGCAGGACCTAGAGACTTTGTATTGACTATTAGGTGTTGAACAAGATCACTATTCGGAATTGGTATCCAATCCCACAGATTGATGAAAACTTGTAATAGTTAACTAAGTTAATTTGACTTAGTTATCTCAGTTAATTCAAGTTGAGGGTATAAACTAAGCCATGTAGAGTGTATCCTACTTTTTACGAGACCTGGTTGAGTTGATTTTGAGTTGTAATTATATAACTGAGTTTAATTGAGTTAAATTTAGTTAAACTAGTTCCAATTGATGAAGGAATTAGTGTGAGATCCAGTAGTGAGGTGTAACCTGTACTAGTGGGGTGTAATTAGTAGTGGTCAACCAGTAAACTAAAGATTCAATCATAATTAACTCATGCATGTCAGATAAGAGAAAGACCTAGTTGAGATTGGAGTTCAGGGATAATGTACTATCAATTGTATATTCATCTGAATTGTACATGCGGTGCATATAATTAGAGGAAGACTAATGAGGATTCCATAATTCGTATTTGTGGAATTTCCCAATTAAATATGGGTTAATTCCCAAGGAAATTGCGCAAGGAAATAGGAGCTTGGAAGGTGTTGAAGCCCCAAAAATTGGGTCGACAACAAGGGGGATAATTGCCCGGTCCGGACCTTGGTTGACAGCTCCTTATCCGTTTGGTATAGCGGGTCCAACTGGGGATAATAGGACCAGTTTCCCAATCTAAGGGTGTGTGTGTGTATGTGCAGGATCAGATGTTGCAGATCTAAAAGTTCCTATCTGAACTACTTTAATCTAACTCTATGGTATTGTAATCTAATGAAAAAAAATACATCTAATCTATGCTAACCCGGGATGTAATTCTTCTATTATGTGATCTAAAGCGATTTCATACAATAACTGGTAATAAAGATCATTCAGCGATTATAAGAAATGGAAATCAATTAAGATGAACCACTTTGCATAAAAAGTTAGGCAAAACAGTTGTGAACAGCATATCGCATAATAAGTTATTCACACATTAAACATAAATAAATGGCTCCACCGTACAAAAGTGCCAAATGGTCACACAAACATTCATGTAATAACATATAAGCAACTAAAAACTGTATATTGCTTTAAGAATATATGAAGAAATAGTCAAGAGATAAAAGTACCATTTATGACTAGTCCTACTCATAAGCTTCAAGCAACAATGATTTATCTCTCCTTGTTCTAATATCAAATAAGAGTATAGAAGTGCAACATCAGTAGCAGATATCAAATGCAAACATTAATAAACCTTGATCCTTTCATTCATCAAAACCTCCTCTGAGGTGCAGAAGTGCATGTTCTGAGGATAAGTTTTTGACAAATTCCTGGACCCTTCTCTAAATGTATGAGAAGGGTTTAAATACTGCTAACTAAAATGACCTAATTACATAAATTTAGGATATGGTTTAAATGACCGACCTTTTTCTAAGAAAACTTATTTCAAAAAAATTGAATCTAATTCCTAACTATTTCTGCTTTTGCTCCTTAATGTTGCAAGCATTCAACATTGGCCTGGGAAGAGTCGGTTGGTTTCCTTCTGTTTTTTCTATCTTGATTTCCGGACTTGCGAATGACTAAGCAAGTTAGGAAACTTTGCTTACTGAACAATTTTCTTAGCGATGCGTGATTAGCGCTTAGCGCATTGAAAACTGCCTCCGTTTTTTGATCCGGGCCTTTTTGGTGCGTTTTTTGCCTTTACCGGGTATAAGCTTCAGGATTTTTGTAAAGATGCTACTTTTGTGAGCTTTTGACCCTAAGTACTGAGTCAGCTACTGATGTCAACATCTTTTCAGAAATACTCTAGAATCTGTGGTTGTGTTGCATGTGGTATCCGTTTATGAGGGCATCTCTTCTCTGTCTACGAGCATTGGCGCTTTCCCTTTTTCCTTAGATGTTTCCTGTTTTTCATTCCTGCAGTTCACGCGAAGGAAAAGAGTAATGACAATAAATATTGATGAAAAAACACTAAGCTCTATGAATGTATAAAATAATGTTACCCATTGTGAACTGACTCTCTTGACAAACACAAAATTGTCCTTCATTAACACATTGGCGTACATTCATTAATTTTCTTTAAGGTGCGCATCCAATTTTTTGGTTTATGGACAACTTTTCTTGAATGCTGAGCCGAGGAAAATTTGTGATGGGCTATTTTTGCAACTCATATTATGTTATCGCGTTATCGCATTTTTTCAAGATCGCAGGTCGCAGATCGTAGATTGCAGCATCGCCGCATCGTAGCATCACGTTTGTTGCTTTTATCGCAATATCGCAGACTGTGTTAAATCATTGTGTCTTGTTTATGCGATGTTGTGATATGCGATGTCGCATATCGGCCATCGAAGATTTCTTAAGATCTTCATTTATGGGCGTTTCCTTAATGTATGCGATGCGATGAATTTCGCGTCGCTTTTTCGCAGTTTTTTATTGTGCTCATAAAAAAATGTTCTAGTCTCTTCTCGTGATGCGATGTATTTTTTAAGGAGTAAAACACAATTTTTTTTTTTGAATTTTTTACGAAGGGTCCCCACTTGTTTTATGTTATTGCTAACACTAAAAAGGGGGGGGGGCGTTGTTGGTGGCCACAACAATGGCGATTCACTTGGAAGAACCAGTTATCTCTGCTTTTCTTATTGAATTTTAACTTCCAAAACAAAAATTTTTCATAAATCTAAATTTTGTTATGGACAGATAGAGTACATTATGCCTTATTCTATCAATGATATTTTGTTTCAACCTCTTTTATTCTAATTGTTTGTTTCCTCAGGCTTTTCCTTGTAATTACATCAGCCATGACTTGGTCTTGTAAAGACAAAATAAGGTCTTCTCTGTGTGCCAGTTTTTTTAAAATATGCTCGTTTGTCATAGGTAGAGCCTCTGCTGCCAGCAGGCATCCATAGCCTCGACAGGGTTACCTGTTACCCAACAATAATCCTTTATCCTGCTTAAGGTGATCTACAACTCTCAAAGAAAAACCCACATCGACACTTTTTCTTTGATTTTTCTTTTTTATTCTTAAAGAACAATGTCTTGGTTTGGTAGCCAAATTATGACACAGTCATTCACTTGATTTATATTCTTGCTGAACAAGCTGGCTCGTGATGAGACCCCTTGTCCTTTGATTTCAACAATATTGAGTCATTGCCCTGTTTTGATGGACAGTATTGGCAAAGTCAGCAAGTTATAATATCTGTGATCATGATAAGCCGGCTCGCGATGAGACCTCTTATTCTTTAAGATAAAGTGTATTCATGGATTGTTCCTCTGAATGCTGCGATTTTCTCTGGCAGGGAGGAATTCATTGTTTTCCTTAAGAAAGCTCTGGACGACAATAATAGAGTTTGAAAGTAGCTCTTTTATAGAGAATATTTATTTTGTTATTGATACCTTTCATTGTACTGATATAAAACAATTTCTTTGCTAAAGGTTGCTTTTGTCAAATTTTTGAAGTTGAAACTAGTATCATATCTAGGCTAAAGTATTTTAACTATATCTGTCAATAATAAAGATCAGATTCTAAAAATAAATTTTGCCATTTATACAAGCGGAAAGCTCAAAAAATCTTAAAGAGAATTGGTGTCTTTTCCGTGAATACCTATAGTAACCATTTACAACTGGTTTTATTTATGAAAAAAGAAAAGAAAAATCAAACTATTCTACAAAATAGAAGAATATTCTTCTATGGAAAATATATTTTAAGGATTTGTCCATTAACAGACAAATGATCCCTTCTACCTGCTAAATCCTGTAAGATAAACGTTGATGGACCTATGACTTCAACAATCTGAAAAGGACCAAGCCACATCTTTTGAAATTTCGTATGTTTGCCTTTTTCTTCATGTGCCTGATCCCATTTTAAAACTAAATCTCCCATTTGAAAATTTTTTCTGGTCATTTTGTTTGAATCAAAAGAGGATTTTATTAGCGCTTGATGATGAGCATGGGTTTTGTTAGCTTGTTCTCGTTGTTCTTCTAATTTAATTATTTCCATTTGTCTTAGTTGTATGGAGGAAGTAGGTACTTCATCAATGTATTGTATTAAAGACAAGGAGGGAATGACTAAGTGAGTTGGAAGAACCACTTCTTTCCCATAAACTAAATTAAAGGGAGAAGTGCCAATCGAAGCTTTTTCGTTATTCTATCTGCCCATAAAGGCATTTACCAAAGCTTTATGCCAATTCTTTTGGTTCTGGTCAACTGTTCTTTTAATAATCCTGATTAGGTTTTTATTTGTCGACTCAGCTAACCCATTACCTTGCGGATAGTAATTGGCTGAATATTTTAGTTTGAACCCTCTTTTAAGTGAAAATTTAGTCATTGTATTTCCAGAAAAGTATGATGCATTATCAAACATTAAAGCCTATGGCAATCCAAACCTAGTGATTATAAATTGATCTATGAATTCAATAATATTTTCAGAATTGGCTGCCTTGAGAGGAACTGCTTCCACCCATTTAGTAAAATAATCTGTTGCCATGAGGATGTATCTATGCTGCTTAGAAGAGTGAGGAATGATCTCACCTATTATGTCCAAGCCCCACTGAGTGAATGGTTGTTCGATGTTTACCGGCTGTAGTGGCAGGGACGATTTCTTTTGTCTTCCAGCAGTAGTTTGGTAGACTTGACATTTCCTCACGTAACTGTGTGAGTCTTTGAATAGCGTAGGTCAGTAATATCCTACACATAAGATTTTATGTGTAGTAGCATCTACAACATAGTGTCCGCCTGCTGGTCCGTCGTGGAGTTCCTGCAAAACTTTTTCAGCTTCAGTTTTTTCAAGACATCTAAGAAGAACAGAATCATAATTCTTTCTAAAAAGAATATCATTTATGAGCTGATATTGTTTAGCTTTCAACCTCAGAGCTCTTTTCTTAGTGTGATCCAGGTGTGATGGAGCATACTCGTTCTTAAGAAAATAAATGATGTCAGCATACAATGATTCTACATCGTTTAGGCTTACCTCACACATTTGTACCTCTTCATATGAATTTTCAGAAATTTGCGATAATCCAGCTAACATTTTGCAGAAGCCTTGACCTCTTACTATGTTTGCTGGTTTGATTTCAAGGTCGTATTCCTGTAAAGCAGTGATCCAATTGGCCCTTTTCTCACCCACATCCTTCTGTACTAGAAGGTTTCTTACCGCTGGAAACGGTACTATGATCTTAGTACGGGTTTTAAGTGAGAAAGGTATGACATATTTGATTGCTTTGAAAACAACATATGCCTGTTTCTCCATGTCTGGATAATTGAGTTCATCACCTTGTAAATTTGAGCTAAAAAATGCAATTGGGGCCTCCGCTTTTTCTTGATTTGCTTGAGTCAGAATCGCGGCATATGATTTCTCTGAGGCAAATGTGTATAAAATAAAAGATTCTGAAAAATTCGGGGTTGCTAAAGATGGAGCATTAATAATAGCTTGTTTGATGAGGTTGAATGCTTCATGTTCATCTTGACCCCATTTAAAATTTGAATTCTTTTTAATCATGTTTTGCAAAGGAGACACAATTCGTGAAAAATCTGGGATGAAGCTCTTTACAAAATTGATTTGACCAAGGAAAGATTGCATGGCTTTTTTATTATGAGGTAGGGATATTTCAGAAATTTCTTTGATTCTATCAAGACCAGTGTGAATACCGGATTTTGACACTGTGAATCCTAGAAGCTTTCCTTCACTTATTGCGAAAAAAGATTTCTTTGGGTTAAGTGAGATTCCATACCTTAAACATCATTGAAAAATTTGTTTTAAGTCTCTAAGATGGTCGCTTCGCTTCTTGGAGTACACTGTTATATCATCCAAATAAATTACTATAGATTTATTGACTGAACCCTTGAATGCGATGTCCATGGCTCTCTGAAATGTAACACCAGCATTAATCAAACCAAATGGCATCTTCCGATATGCGTATGTGCCCCATTTAGTTCTAAATGTGGTTTTCAACTGATCATCGGGACACACCTGCCCTTGATTATATCCTGAAAATCCATCCAAGAAAGTCATCAGTTCTGAGCCTGCTACCGCCTATAGTATTTATTCCATAGGTGGAAGAGGAAAATTGTCTTTTTGACAAGCTTGGTTAAGATTCCGAAAATCGATACAGATTCTAATATCTCTGTTTTTCTTTCTAACGGGTACCATATTGGAGACCCATTTGGAATGTCTGACGGGGAAAATTATTCTGGCTTTTAATAACTTATTCAGCTCAGTTTTTATCTGATTTTCTAAATTGGGGTGGATCTTTCTCAGTTTCTGTAGGACAGGTTTTTCGTTATTGATCATAGGGATAGTATGCTGAATGATAGAAGTGTCGTATGTCTTCAGTTCATCATAATTCCAGGCAAAAACATTTTTATATTGTCTCAAAAGACGAATATACGCTAGTTTTTCTTCAGGGGCTAGGTTGAGGCCTAGGTTAATGTTTTGTGGTTTATCATCGGTTCCTAGGTTTACTAATTCGTAGTTCAAGGTTGGACTGTAGAGCTTTGAATTGGTAGACCTTTTAAACCGATTTTTCAAGTCGTATAAGTCTTCTAACTTAACCACCGATTTAGGTATAGCATTATCAATGCTATTTTGTTGTGTTTGTCGATCGTGATGGTCTTCGTCAATTATTTGATTGGAGTAGGATCCTTCAGAAGTGAGGAAATTTACAATATCAGGATCATCATTGAATACTCTCCAATTTGTAATGTTGTCAGGGATGGACGGTCTAGAGATTAATTCTATTGAGAATCTATCTGGACTAAAATCTTCAGAGGGAATAAGCTTAGAGGCTATGTTAGCCAAAAGGTCTGTGCTCACGTTTTGGAGTCTCAGGATTGAAGAAATATTAAATGCTATGAATTGCTCAGTCAGATCTTGTACTAAATATTGATAGTGTTTTAAATGACTTGATAAGCAATGTATAGTGTTATGTACCTGTTTGACGACAATCTCAGAGTCTCCGAAGACTTGAAGATACTTGACGTTCAACCCGATTGCTTTGTATAGGCCTTGTACCAAGGCCTCGTATTCTGCTGTATTGTTTGTGCAATCGAATTCGAGTTTGCACATAAGCATGGTCTTATTTCCTTCTGGACTAATCAGAACACATCCTGCTCCTGCTCCTTCCTTAGATTTAGAGCCATCAAAACATAATTTCCAAAGCAAAGATGTATTTACAGGTTTATTTAAAAAATCAACACACTTTGAACTATCAGTTTGGGAAAAATTTTCGACTTGGGACAAAATTGAATTTTCCAAGTAGGGTGATGTGTGAGCATTGAAGGTTCCGAGAAAAGAATCTACTGAGTAGTTACCTATGATACTACTGTTATACGCTACTGTTTCATTTTCTCCCTTTAATTCTGTTACTATGTACTTCTGGTGTAACTCTCGTTCAACCTTTATTTGATTTGGTTTACCATTGTAGGGTAGCCACATGTGCGACTAGTCGGTTGCGAAGTATCCATGGAGTTTTTCAGACCAATCTCTACTAAGAATTAGACCATAGAATTCTGGGATATCAACCACTAGAATGTCAATAACCTGACATATCTTGGGGTTGGATGACAATCTTATGGTTACTTGATTAAGTTCACCAATCACTTCGACTTGAGATCGATCAAGTTGAACTATGCGCACTGTGGATTTTTGTGGTTGAACATTTAACTTGGCACATACTGATCTGGGTAAGATATTCGATGAAGCACCAAAATCTATCAAACAATTGTGCACATTTTTATTGAAAATTTCATAAGTGAGAAGAAACGAGGGAGTATGAGATCTTGATCTTCCTCCAATTAAGGCAATGTTGTTTGGATCAATCTTATTGATCACGCTAGTTGGAGGTCCTCCCATGTTTTGGGAAGCTTGAGAGAGTACAGTGGTAGGCAAAGATGAAATAGGAACGACATGTATTTCTTTCATCATTATCTTCTGTTGATGTTTCAATTTGCTCAATTCGTAAAGGGTAATATTAGCCCTAGTCTTTTTCATGTCATCAATGATATTGTATTCCATTTCATCCGACACTATCAGTGTTTTTGATGGAGTTGTTTGATTTGCTTGGACTGGGCTCGGTTGGGTCATTTTAGTGGTCATTTTCTTTGTTGCGACTTTATCTTTTGTTGCAGGGCTTGTGCTTTTATGCTTTGAGGTAGTTTAGGGAGGATCAAGTTGATTTCTACTTCGTGTGCTAACTGGAAATACTTCTTGATCTTCTTCTTGTGGGAGGATGAAATCCCACATTCCTTGTAATTCCACAACTTCTTCGTCATCAATCTGCCCTTCAGTGGCACTTTCTTCTTCTTCCTCTTCCTCAGATTCAGCATTTGAAATGACATTGGGTGGTTTTGCATCCATTGAAGGACCTCTTTTAAAAGCTCTGTAGGGCTTTTTTGAAGAAGCTTCTACTACTTGTTTTTTTATGTCAACCATCTCATTAGACATGGTCTTCAAAAATTTCTGCAATGCTTCCAAATCGAAAGGATCTTTTGCTTGTTTCTTTTTTGAGTCTTCTTTGAAGGTGACTTTTTTAGATTTGCGTTCCTCTATCGCAGATCTTTTTTCCAGGGCTATTACGCATTTCTCTACTGTTATCGCCTCTGTCATGTTTTCAACTAAGGTTGTTTTATTTGCTCTATCCACGAAGATTGCTGTGTTTGATGGTAGAGTAGTAATATACCATTCACATCGTACTTCTTTGCTGGGTTGGGAAGCAGTGGGAATTTTGTTGAGAATTTTATTGAATTGTAAATTGAAATCTTTGATAGGCTTTTTAGCTTCGGCTTTCAGATTGGATAGGTCATTGATTAACGTTACCGTTGATCTGTCATCACCGAACTTGGTAAGGAATTGATTCTGGAACATATCCTAACTTGTGATAGACCCGGAGGGTAGTGAAAAGTACCATGATCCGACTATCCCTTGCAGTGTATAGGGAAAAATCCGGACAACAGCGTCTTCATTAGTAACTCCGTTGAGATTGATGGAAAGCATGAAATTGTTTATGTTTTCTTCCGCTAGCATGCCTGCTTCTGGATTGAATTTGGGTAGCCATTTCTTAGGATGTGCCGGTATTGGACTCAAGGGGGCAGGCATTAAAACTGCTCCAGGGTTGTTCCATGGAGACTGGGCCATTGTTGAGCTGCTAGTAAAGGAAAGTGCAGAAGATGATCCCTGTGGCTGGGAAGATAAGGATACTATGATCGTAGATGATTGAAGAGGGGTTGTGGGAGTTCCAGTAGACGGATGGATGATGGTTTGGAATGGAGGTGTGGGTGGTTGACTTCGCGGTGGGGTAGTTGAAATGGATGATATAGACGAAAGAGTCTCACTGTTAGACTCTTGTGGTAATTTCCTCACTCTTTTCTTGGTGGGAAGAGGAAACTTAGTTGGCTGAATGCCAAATTTTTCACTCTTTAACCTGGTTAGGGGTTGAGCATGATTGTACTGCGAAGTCACACTGCTTTGAGATTTATCAGACCTCTGAGGAGAAACGTTAAATCCCTGGAGTTTGGGAATCAGAGATTCGACTTCAGGAGGTTCAATGGTGGATTGGTCTGAAATGTTAGATTGTGTAGCAGTGATCGATACTCGAGCGACTTCTGACTCTGGATTCAGACGTACTCGGGAAGTCGGGGGAGATGATGAGGGCGATTTACTCTCAGAATGGTATTTAGATTTTGATTTAGGTTCCATTCATAGTTCATGCCCTCCTTCTAGCGCCAAATATGTTGAAGCCCCAAAAATCAGGTCGACAACAAGGGGGATAACCGCCCGGTCCGGACCTTGGTTGAAAACTCCTTATCCGTTTGGTATAGCGGGTCCAACTGGGAATAATGGGACCAGTTTCCCAATCTAAGGGCGTGTGTGTGTATGTGCAGGATCAGATGTTGCAGATATAAAAGTTCCTATCTAAACTACTTTAATCTAACTCTATGCTATTGTAATCTAATGAAAAACAATACATCTAATCTATGCTAACCCGGGATGTAATTCTTCTATTATGCGATCTAAAGAGATTTCATACAATAACTAGTAATAAAGATCATTCAACGATTATAAGAAATGGAAATCAATTAAGATGAACCACTTTGCATAAAAATTTAGGCAAAACAGTTGTGAACAACATATCGCATAATAAGTTATTCACACATTAAACATAAATAAATGGCTCCACCGTACAAAAGTGACAAATGGTAACACAAACATTCATGTAATAA
>APFE030906215.1:60351-82015 GCA_000404065.3 Pinus taeda | reverse complement strand
AACATATGGTTGTAATCCTCTTGCTACTTTTAATCTTAATAAAGTTATTCAAGTTTTCCTCCATATTCTTGTATGTTTCATTATATATGCATTTGTATGGTTAACGCACATCTGGTCCTGTGTTATTTATGAATATAGATCTTTGTTCTTTGATAGTAGTATGACGTTGTGATTCCACAGGTTCTCTTTGAAGCTTGGCAAATAAAGCAAAAGCGGCAAAGCTCTATCAGGAAGGAGAGGAAATCAAGCACAAGACTAAGGTTGGTCTCCTTTGTTCCACTCCTATCTATTTTCATAAAGGAAAGCGAAAGTAGACTTTACTTGTTTGTTTCTAAGATAGCCACCAATCTTAGTGGGAATATCAGCATCCGAGTGGACACTATTCCCGGTAACACTGTCTCAAAGATCATTGTGTATAACACTAAAAATATGTGCTCAACGAGTTTGTCATAAATTCCTAGAAAACTAACTTCTGATAACTATCTGCAATGAAAGTAGACAATTAACTATTCTTGTGGGGTCCAGTTCCAATTCATCCTGGTGAACTCATAACAAGAAAAAATACCATGTAGTAGATAAGTGGACATGTAAAACTATGGTGCTCCCTTAGCTTTTAGGGTTGTCTTAGCCTATTGTATTTGAAGCTATAGTTCATGAGAGACGATATCTCCCCAGTTGAAAACTTTACCTATTGAGACACCATGTTGAGCAAGAAAATCCAATTCTCCTCCAAATATTTTGAATTCCTTAGCATATCGCTATGAGATATTGATAGACCTTTCTCAAGGACTTAGTTTGATAAATTTCACTTGTTCTCGACAGAATATGGCTAAGATTTAATGACATCCTTTTTATTGAGATTTTCCCAAATTGCATAAAACTGAGTTTTCACATACCTTCTAGGCCTTACCATCTTGTAATAAGAATGTATATCATGTAGATGGTAAGTGGAATTTCTTTCCTAATTTTATTATGAAGGGCCAAATTTTTATAATCCATGTTGGACAAGATCCATTCAATGAATTTTACACAAGACTTCATTGGGAATATGCATGCACCTTTGTGTATCTTGAACCACTTCATGTTTATGTAAACTTCCCAGTGTTCTAAGTCTTCCTGGTATTACTTTGAATGAAATAATACTTTATGTCCTTCCATGAAACTTTCAAGGATTTGTCTATGAATCATTGTGTACTTGAAAGAATAGGGACAATTTGCTTGATGATTTCCACTGCCTCCTTAGTACTAGCTTTTGATATTTCTTTTAATGTAGTTTAATAGGTGGTAGGAGTCATCATCTCAGAAAATGATAAGAGAGTGATGTATTATGTATCTAGAGCACCTGCAAGTCGAAATTCATTGATGGTGAACAACAATTAGTTCCAAGAAATTCCCTAACTACCACAAGAAAACTATTAAAAAGACAATGATTAAGGGTAGAACTAGGAAAACTAGGAGCACAAGGCTATCATAGATGAGACAAGGTGACTTAAATATCCATTGGAAGTGAGAACTGCACCATGGCAAAGAAGATGACATATGTCGAGGTAACAGTGAATAGAAATGGCCTGACTAAGGCTTGAGAGTGCACTATGTGCTCAAAGGGAGAGAAAGCTACTACTTGGGTGCAAGGTACAATCACAAGAGACAAGGATGGGACACATTGTTACTATAGAGTTCATTATGCACTAAGAAGAGCCAGGGAGGGTGTAGGGTGCATTAACAATGGTTAAAGATGGCTCACTGTGGCTTGTCAGTGCACTATGCACTCTTGAGAGGAGCTTGTTTCTTTTTGGGTACAATTTTCAAAGACAAAGGGTCCTTTTTTTCTAGAAGTGGTCTCTACTCAAAGATGGACTCAAAACAAGTACGACATCAATAAATGTTAAACATAGTAGTAATGAAGGAAAAGAGTGGTAAGTGTTTATCGGATTTGTCACAATCATGACTGGAAGGTGCAAGGTCATGGAATGCAAATAATCACAAGAAACGTCAGTTGAAATAGTAAGACGACACTTGTACAAGGAAGTATGGATGAAAATGCCACTTAGTAAGTGAAAATAAACTGAAACACCGCTAAGGAAAATAAAAGCACCACTAAAAACAAAAAGCAACTAAAGCAATAAAAAAGCAACAATGTGAAAAACTTACCAAGAATCCACACACTTGTGATAAAGATTGAAGCAAAACACCTTATGGTGAGACACTGTGCTCAACCTAGAATGAACAGTGATTGTGAGAATGAGTGATGAGTTGGGATTTTTTATAAAGAAATTCTACATTCAAATCAAGTTCATGCATGATGAAAACTTGTTGATTGATGAGTGAGTTAGTTACAAGAAGTGGATTGGCCTCCTATTTTCTAGGAGTGTGCTTAAGATGAAAACAAGAAGGGCTCATGCAAGAGAAACAAAAGGGAACAATCACTCATGTCAAGGAGTGTGATGGAGTTAAGGATTAGAAGGGCTTAATCGCTGGTGACAAGTTGTGTGCTCTCCTTTTGGACTGAGAGTGTGCTTAACTGAGTGAAATATTTTTTTCCCACTATAAGTGTGAAGGGAACTCAATCTTAGGAGGGTGCAGTTTCCTCCAATAGTGGCTTTGTGTCTATTGTCTTTAGAAAGTGTGCTTTATTTAGGAGAAAATGATGCTCATTTTTTATTTTGTGTGATGTGCATGTTAAGTGAAGAAAAGCAAACACTAAGACAAAGAAAGCTAGTGCTCTTCCAATATTTAGGAAAAATACATAAGCATTTCTAAATATAAGCAGATGAAACTTAGGAAAATTTGCCCTATGAAGAAAAGGGAAACTTAGGAATATTGATTGAATAGTCGAAACTTAGGAAAACATGAATAATAAAAAGAAGGAACAAGATAAATTGAGATGACAGTTCATGCAGTCTCCAAATTTGACCAAGGGAAAGCAATAATTTGGAGGGTCATTGTTACAACGATAACACTTGGCGACACAATATAAGAAATCCAACTTCTCTATTTAGGTCTTACCTTTACACATGTAGTCTCAGTCCTTCAGGAAGTACTGATTCAATCGGTGGATTTCCTTGACTTCCCCATTCAACTTAGTTATGGATATCATATCTTTTATTCCATTTACTCAGTCAAACACATTACAAAGATTACAAATCTCAATTCGTTCGATCCAGGAGAGGGTAATATGGAAGTAGCGAGTTAAAATAATTAGAGTCTTAGTTTTTTTCATCTCTGGTGTTGCTATTCTACGATCAAGCCTCTTCATTACCTCGACGGAGTCACTATAGGAAGCACAAGCATCGTTTCGGTGCCAATGAGCCTATTGAGTACCCCAGCAAAGTTACTTGCTTCACCTCTCTGCACAAGAAGACTTTTTCTTCTCACCCTTTATTTTATTTCATCTATAGAACTATGCTTAGGAAATTATTATTTTGTTTGGGTGAAAGAGAGATCCTGACTTATTGAGAGAAAGAGAGGTTGTTCCTTGAGAGAAGGTTATATATACCTCTGAAATTGATTTTCTCATTATTGATTTTCCCGTTTACTTTCTCTAATTGATTGAATTAGTAAGAAGAGCACAATCAATTAATAAACCAATTCTAGTGATAAAGATCCTAAATAGATGTGGGCATCATGGTTCTTCATATGAATTTCTATTCGAAATGGATCATATTTTCCATCGAGATATCAGAAACTGTGAAACATGTAAAGGCTTGAAAAAAAATAAGTGTAACAAACTAGCTAAGTGTTATACATCACTACAATTTTCCTTTCCCCAAGTTTATCCACGTCATTTGGAAGCTTATGAAAAAATTCCATACATATTTTTATTGAATGAAAAACATGAAATAGAAGAACCTATCCTAAATGAAAATAACCTAACCTAAACTAACAACTAGAAGATCAGGACTAAGGGAAATGGAATTTCCAATGCATCCATAGAAGCTACTCCTGACCCCTTGAATGTTGGCGAGTCTAGCACTATCAGAATTTCTAGAACTAAAAGGAGGGCAGCCAAATAACTCGTAAGTTTCCAAAATTTATATGGGTTGATTCTAGGAGTACAAAATATTTCATATTTTCCAAAGAAGAACCCAACCACCCTTATTAGGACAATGGATTCTACGATTGAAGATTTGGTTTTTGCCACCATTGAATAGTTAGCAGAGTTTTTAGAAAACACAGAGAAAGTAGACTGACCTCCATCTTACAATGGTAGTGACGGAGATAACATTGTGCTCTCAGATGATACTTTGCACAGGTTATGCGGTGAAGAAGAGAAGAAGGTCCATCAAATTTTGAGGAAGAGGAGGAAAAAAATGACAAAGATATTGCAAACCACGATATGGACTAGATGTTGTAGGGCTCACTTGCACTTCCTGATGTTCTACACAAGATCTCAAGGCACCTGGAGAAGTTTTCAACAAAGTACGACCCTGAAAAGACAGTGAAAGGGGAGGACCATTTGGGCAACTTATATCTACATCTACAAATTCTAGAGGTATGTTATGATGATGTTTCTTGTAAAAATTTTCCATGTACCTTAGATGGTAGAGCAACTCTATGGTACCACAATCTTCCTCCGAACTCTATCCAAAATTGGAAGGGGTTTAAAAATATTTTTCTTGAAAAATTTGTTGATGGAAAAACCCCCTCCATGTTGGTAAAAGAGCTGAGCAATATTAAGATGGAGCATAAAGAGAAATTGAAAGATATTAATAAGAGGTTTAACTGCATATTGAATAAATTTTTGTGAATACAAAACCTCGTGACTCCATCACTATTGCTTACTATACACCTCCCTTATAAACAAGCATCACACAATTTGTGAAAAGAACTGCGAAAGAGACTTTGGTAGAAAATTATGAAGAAGTGACTGCAGTTGAAAAGAACTTGCATGCGATTGGATAAATATAGTAATTCTAGACATTCTAGAAGCATATGATGTTTTGTTGAGAAGAGACTCGTCCAGAAAACTACAAGGGTATTTTTCTATGGTCTAGTCCCATTTATGGCTTTTGTATAAGGGAAAAAAAACTAAATCTGGGTGAACTCATAATATTACATGAGACATATTGTTACACCCTTCAAGGGAAACAATGGACCAGTTCCTTTCGTATATCTTATCTTTGGAAATTATTTTTTAAAAATTGATCTGGTGTGCGATCTTGCCCAGCCATCCTCACTCCCACCTGAAACATAGTTGGATCTCCTTCCTAGTCCAATTGGCACAAATGAGATTTGTAAAGTAGTTAATAATAGTATTATTAGTACAAGTATAGAGCCTATCCCTTGTACATATGATCTTTGGATTTTGTATTTTGATGGTTCAAAGATGCAGTAGGGCTCTAGAGTTGGTTGTGTTTTAGTAGACCCTACGACAAAGGAAACACTTGAGCTTGAACCGCTTGGAATTCAAGTGCACAAAAGACACTACAGAATATGAAGCACTCATCTTGTTCTTACAGAGGGCCATTGACCTCAATGTTGGGTTCCTCAAGGCTGTAGGTGATTTTGAAATCATTGTATGACATGTACGCAACACTATTCATTGTGTGTAACTGGATATGAAAGGTTATCAACAAGATAGCATTTGAATTCTCATCTCCAAGATTTTAATATGATATCAGTTCCTAGAATGTGTAATGCAACTGTAGAGCATTAAAAATGTTGCTTCTAGGTTATTGTTGCTTAGGGACAATTTCTCTATCAAAATTCTTTATAAACCATCCATCTCCGATAATATCACTAACTTAAGCATTTTCAATGATGACCAATAGATACTACACTTTATGGGGTATAATGATGTATTCAAGGATACATCTATTGATTAAGATGAGCATGAGAATATGTTATAAGATGCATCCCATGCAAATAAAGAAAATCCCATGCCAAAGAGTGTGGTATCATTGGAAAACTTGTATGATTTGCAAAATCACTTTCAAGGGCTAGTCAATAAAAAAACTGATAGTTCAACATTGTCGCATGAACATATAAATCTTGGAACATAAAAGGATCCGAAGTGTGTCAATCTTGATAATTTTTTTACTCCACAAGAGCGACAAGTTTTCATCCACCTATTTAAGTGGTACCGAGATGTTTTGTGTGGACATGTGATGAACTCAAAACTTATGACATGTGAATATCCAACATCTGATCCCGATCAAGGAAGGGGCCAATATTTTTCAACAGAAGTTGCGAAAGGTACATCCTATGCTTGAGCCCTTGATTCACAAAGAGTTGATGATATTCCTAGATCATTGGATCATATATAAAGCTCCATATTCAACCTAGGTATCTTATCTAGTCCAAATGAGGAAGAATTCTGGGAAAATCCGCTTGTGTGTTGATTTTCGAAACTTGAATCGCGCCACGGAAAAAGATGATTAAAATGTGTCGTGTATGGAATAGATACTGTAGATGGTATAAAGGTCAAATATGTTATCCTTGCTCGATTTCTATTCATGGTACAATCAAGTTCTATTCTAATAGCCTGATAGATTGAAAACTACATTCCGCATAAAGTGGGGCATGTTTGCATTTAGAAGAATGCAATTTGGGCAAGTCAACAGAGGTGAAACATTTCAGCGTGTGAAGGACATCAAAATTCAAGGACTAATTACATAGAGCATAGTGGTGTATCTAGATGATGTCAGAGTGTTTTCCAAGAAGAGATCTGACCACTTACACCATCTAAAGAAAATTTTCGAGAGATGTTGGAAATATGAGATATCCCTTAGTTCAAAGAAAATTATTTTTGATGTGTCAGAGGGAAATATCTTGGGACACATTATTGAGAAAGTGGGATTAAAGTAGACCTAGAAAGGATCATAGCTATCATACAAATTCCCTTCCTAGTGAATAACAAAGTTACGTAGTCCTTCCCAGGGAAAGTTATTTTCTTTGCAAGTTCATCACCAATTATGCTCAGATCGTGAAACCTATGCAGGATTTCGTTAAGAAGGATGCATTACACAAGTGGGACAAGAGGGAAAATGATACATTTTCCCATATCAAGCAAGCTATTGTAGAAGCACCAGCCTTGTATAGCCCATATTTTGAGAAATATTTTTTGTTCTACAATTTCACTTATGATACTTCTCTTGTTGTTGTGCTTACATGAAATGATGATCGAAATAATGAGTGACCAATACCTTTCACGAGTGCGAACCTATAGGGAACTAAACTTTACTATCCTGCCAATGATAAGTAGACATATGCGGTCTATAAGGTGGTAAAGCACTTTTGGACCTATCCCTTGAAAAATAACTCTATCATTTTTGTTTTGCTCCCAATAGCCATATCATTGTTTGTTCAACAAGAGATGGGTGAGAGAAGAGCAAACTAGATGATTGTTCTACAAGACTATGATTTGGAGTTCAACCTAGTTCACATGATTAAGGTTCATGGTCTATGTAGGTGTTGATAACCCAAAATGACTATTCAACATTGTAAGGGAGACCACCTGGTCGGGAACTTAAAGCAACTCCTTTTCTGGATTTAAGAGATCTGTGGTTTATATCTTTTGATTTAGTTACCAGAGAATCCATAGTAAAAGCATTTTTCCGTCAACGTTTCAAATCCCAATTGGGATCCATCATCAGGACTTCTTGAATGCTTGATAGTAGAAGAGCTTAATTTAGGGATTAAATAGTAATGACGAAAGTAGATTTAGGTTTTCTGGAATGAGATGAATGTCGGCCATTTTTTAATAATAATTTCTGATTAATTATTAATGAGATAATTAATTGATTTTAATTTATTATGTTAATTGTTATTATTATTAAGATTAATTAATTAATTTTAAATGGTGGTCCAAATTGGTTAAACTAGGTCTAATTACATTTTCTCTATATCTGTTATCTTAAAGTATGTCTTTTACTTACCAATAGATAAGAGACATCAGATCATCCCTATTGTTGAGCTCAGGCAAGAAAGTGATCCTTAAGACGATCTAGGGCTCAACCAAGCCACAACTAAAGTTTTCCTCTTTGATAAGAGGACTTATAGAAATGTAATGGTTAATATAGACACAAAATAATCCTATAATGCAAGAAAAAGGAAAAAAATACTAGGCCTATCTCAATTAGGAAGATGTAGATCTAACCAAACCGACAACAAGATATTACCATAATTTTGATTTTAACATGTCTAGCTTAAGATGAATATGTAGCTAGTGAATTAGTTCAATTAAATAATATTATAATTAGCAAACATGTTGTTCAAAGATCTATTAAAAATGAATGATGAACCAATAACATTAGGAAGTTATTCACATAAAGCCAATGAAAATTAAATCAGAATTAGATGACAAATTTCTCGTAAATAGTTACTAATAAATTTGGTTTTAATATATCTGAGCAAAAGATACAATTGGCAACATATTCGTGAGATAAATAGATTAAATAGCTAATATGTAAGACATGTATTCATATTAACAATAGTGCACAATATAAATCCAATTAACATAAATTTTCCATCAGGAATGAAATTCACATTAAAAATAATAGTATTTCTAATACAAATTTATTTGAACATGTTCTGCTTCTTTGATCTTTAAATATGACCTTCTACAATCGCTTCCAAAGCATAAACTTTTGCTACTAAAAGAAAGAGCCGCAATAGTTCAATATCTACCTCTCATACATGGTTCGGAATGAAAAGAGACAAATCCCAATAATTCACAGATTGTAGATTGATCATTTCTCTCTACAACACGAAACACCTATTACAATAATTCTTTAATAATTACCAAATTGTAGAAGAGAGAAGCCCCCAACCTTTATTCTACAAACCGCTATTTATAATTACAAAAATGAATTCCAAATAGGAGCGCTGTTGAAGAAAACTCTACTCCAATAATTTTCATTGGTCAAATTTTTTTTTCTTCTCTTGCTAGAGCAATTCCATTGATTTAAATCTTCTTTTCCTAATCTCCTCAACTGTTCTCCTGCCAAAAACCAATCAAAATTCAATTAAATAAACAAATAAAGGGAAATACGAGTTTTCCATTGATCCTTGTAAAGATATTATTGGTCAAAGAGAACATAATCAAATGGATCTGCAATCAAGAGAGGGTTTGATCAAATGAAAAATGCAAAAATTAAACTCAGAAAATTAGTTTGGCTACAAATTCAGAGCTTGATTTTCTGCTAAATTTTAGACTCATTTAATGACCGAATCTAGTCATCCAACCACTATGTTCTCCGTGATTTTATCTATCTAATGAGCTATGATGGGTCTCATTTGTCCAAGTAAAACTCAACTTATGAACTCCCAAAGTTGAAGTGTCAAAATTGCCAGAACTCTGAAAATATCATTCCCTGGACCAAAAATAAGAAATTTTAATTAAAATTTAATCCTAAATTAAATTACATCAATTACTTAACTATATATAGTTAAAATGAATTAATTACAATTATTAAACCTAATTAATTATACAAATATTAAATTAAATAATAATTACAATTAATTAAATTAAACCTAACCTAAACTAAACTAAATAAAATTTAATTTATTTATAAATTAATTAAATTAATACCAGTATTAAATAATTTTTAAATTAAAATTTAATTATACTAAAATTAATTTAATAAAAAAATACATTAATAAGTATTAAACCAATACTATATTTAATATTTACTAATGAGTTTGTATATGTAACCAGTCTTATATAACCACGTTTATAACAAACGTCATCGGGTTTATAAAGGACCTTCAACATCGACTATTTGAAACATTATCGAAATATTGGAGAAGAATAATATTGAAAGTTTCAAAACGAATGCCTCGACATTTAAAGGCCCCCGATGTTCCTATATATTATATCATAACTTTTATATATCAAAAGTTTTCAGATGTTTTTTATGTTGGGACTTTTTTGTATGGGAAGTGTTTTATATGAGGACTTGATTTTATAAGATAATTTAATACATTGGATATTGTAGGTTTTACAACGATATCATCAAGTTTATACAAGATACTAGAGCATAGATATAAAGCCATATTAAAGGTTTTTGGAAACAAAGAGTAAAATAAAATTTTAAGGTTTGGATGGAATGAGTGAGTAGTGTGGAGGTGGATTGAGAGAATTTTCATAAACTACAATCATTTGGTAATTTAAAAATCTGACAAAATGAACTATAATTATTTGGTAATTTTGATATTTTAGACTTCGTAATTCCTTTTAAATTGGGATTTAATCTAGATTCCGAAATCTGAAAACAATGTAATTTTAATTGTTCTAAAATTTGGTTGTGGTGATTTTGAAGGACCATTAGTGAAAATTAATTAATTAGAAAAATTGAATTAAAAATCGATATTTATGATTAATTTATAAAAATTAAAATAATATACATTTTCTACATTTTTTAGCTTGGTGGTAAAAATTATCAATCTTCAGAGAAGCGTCATTTGAAAATCATGTAACCAAATGAGATGAAAGAAGTACCAATGGAAAGCTAGACAAAAGTAGAACGCAATGAAACAATCAAAATAGAATTCTAGAGAATTAAAATTTGGTAAAATTGAAGGACACTTAACCAAAAGAAAATATTAAGAGGCGATTTAGCCAAAATTTATGGAAAGGGTCCCATTATTTGAAATAAATAAGTAAAAAATGGGGGTGTTGAGTTTTCACCTCAACATTAGGCTAGAAAAAAAGTGGTGGATGCAAAAGAAGAAGATCAATCTGGATGGGAGCAGGAAATCAAAATGTATAATGTTGAATGAGCTTCACCCACTATTATTGCAAGCTTTTGGTACATTGATGTGCGCAAGTATATTTAGCACAAAACAGTGACCTCACACTTATCCGCATGATAGAAGAGGGAACTCAGACTAAACGAATAATCTTATCAGTTGGTGCATGGGGTGATTTTTAGGAAGAACCATAATGGAGTATTTCTCATGTTCTTCTTGGAAGCACACAATTTAGAGAAAGTACTGCATGATCTCCATGACAGACCAACCAGAGGACACTTTGTGGGTTACACGAGTGCATAAAGTTATGTAGGACGATTTCTATTGGCCCACATTATTCAAATATTCTTGCACCTATGGTCGCAAATGTTTGTTCTATCAGAAGTGCGCCAACCGAAACAAGAAGTCAACCGCCACATTGCAATCTATTACAGTGGAAGGACCATTTGAACAATGGGGCTTGGATGTTATCGGTGAAATATTCCCACATTTGTTAAAGAAACACTGCTACATTTTGACTTCTATAGACTACTTCATGCAGTGGGCAGAAGCAGTTCCACTCAAACAAGCGAATGATCAGGAAGTCATCAACTTCTTTAAGTAGAATATCATTTCCAAGTTCAACATTCCGACTTCACTTGTTTTTGAAAATGAAAAATATTTTTCATTGTTAAGATTATATGATTTTGCATTGGAGAATGGATTTGTATTGAAACATTCAGCTAATTACTATCTGCAGGGAAATGGTCTTACTATCTCTACAATTAAGAACCTCATCTATATCATTAAGAAGAGCATTTTCTCTAAACAAAGGAACTAGAACTCTACTTTGGTGAATTCCCTATGGGATGATCAAGTGATGCCAAAACCTTCTATGAATATGTCTCCCTACTTCCCGGTGTACATAAAATAAGACGTCCTTCTCACAAACATCTATTTTCCTACACTCCAACTTTCAAAAGAATCCCAAGGCAAGCCATGCTTATTGGTTCAACATAGGATGAATGCCCTTCCTAGCTATAGGAAGAAAGACAAAAAGCAAAGGAAAATTTTTCTCTTCACCAGAGTCATATCAATAGGTTGTTTGATAAACATTTGTAGTGAAGAATGAATTTTGTGTGGGTGACTTAGTCTTGCAGTGGGACAAAGCCCACGAGGACAAAGGAAAACACACTAAGTTCCAATCCCCATGGATTGGACCATGCACTATACATGAAATGTTTGGCCAACACACATATCATCTTCAATCACATGACAAGAAGATTAACTCTCTTCCTATTAATGGCCAAGACTTGAAACATTATTTTCAATAATGAGCTGCAGTTGTGCCCTACCCTATGTACATTGTTTCTTTTCTTGTTTATTGGTTTGGTCTTGTGTTTTGTGTTGTTATGTAAATGAGAGTCATGTCTGAACATGTTTCCTAGCTTCTTTGCATGTGGATGAATTCAAAAGAGGCTTGTGACACTATAACATTTGGTTAACCTCTAGTCCTCCTTCCTAGTGTTTGTGACATCTTTTGGTCAAAGACGTTTTGACAAAAAATATGATCTGTCCACAAGGAGAGTTTTGGTTGAACCATGATACCTATGTTTATTCTGGAAAACTTATGCCCATGATCCATTCCTTATGTTTCAGTGTTTTCATTCTTATTCAATCAATAGAGAAGGAAAAGGGGAAAATCCAAATGAGAAAACCTAAATGAGAGGTCTCTATATGATTCTCTGAAGGAACCACCTCTCATTCTCTAAATAAGTCAGGATCCCTCTTCTGCCCATAAAATGAATAACTGCCAATGCACAGTCCTATTTAAATATAATAATAAAGGTGAAAGAAGAGAAAGGATTCCTACGTAGAGAGGTGAAGCAAAAAACTCCATTGGGGTACTATCCAGGCTCATTGGTAGCAGATAAATGCTTGTGTTCATGTAGTGACTTCGTCAGGCTACTATCTAGGCTTGCTGGTAGCAAAGAAACACCAAATATCAAATACTATACTCTAAAAACCTGAAGCTCGCAAACAAAACTACCCTTTCCAATTCAAAACATTGCGATATTGTTAAATCTTATTATTGTGTTCAGCCGAGAAGGAACAAAGGGGACCATGTTTATTCATGGTGTAAGTGGGTAGCCAACGTGATTCTCATAATGAATCAATACTCCCTGAAGAACTGAGACCCTGCATATAAGATTCATCCAAGATAGAGAAGTTGGAATTCTACCATTGTGTGGCCAAGTGTTTTCACTGCTACAACAACCTCCAAAATTTTGGCATGCACCAAATTTCGGAGCCTACATTGGTCTTGTATATCACAAACAATGAAATCCATTCCATGTGTTTTCTCTAAGTGTTTTGGTCTCTTTTGCAAGAAAGGAAAAATATTGTCTTTTCACATGTTAATTATCACATGATGTATATGATCCCATTTTGGTGGTTTCAATAGGTTACGTTTGTGTAAATGAGTTTATATTACCATTTAAACTTCCCTTGCACTCATTTCCAAAGTTTTAAACACTGTCACATAAGCATCGTCACGGTCATCACAAAGTGTAGCTTCATGTCGCACTTGCCATAGGTCATCACAAAGTTGTCACGCTGAGGGAAGTATGTTGTTCGTGTGTCCTGGAAAATCTATGTTGTTGTGTCATCAACTGTTCTAAGTGTGCGATCATAGTCAAAGCTTATCACTATTCACTTCAGCTTCACTGATCCCGCACTTAGTCAAATTTTGAAAGCACTCCGACCAATCAACTTAACCTCATCCAACCCTTCCTAACTTTGCATTGCGCAGCTCTAGTCCTCAAGCTAAAACCTCGCCTATTGACACTATGGAATTCACAGTTCCTCCTCCTAGGACTATGCACTACGCAGTTTTACTGCACAAGCCTAAACCTTGGCTCCAAAATTATGCAATTCAACCCAACATCCTGACCTCAACTGTGTATTACGAAATATATGACCTCAAGCTTATCCCTTGAGCTCTTGAACTGTGCATTTGTGCAATCACCAAACATTATATTCCATCTAGGACCACGCAATAAGTTGAATCAATGCTCAACCCCTCAGCTTGGCTCACTAAGCTCCTAGATTACACAATTTTATTCCTCAATATAGCCTGAACTATGCATTACATAATCTCACGGCTCAAGATTCATCCCTTACTGCCTGAGCTATGCAATTGCGCGGTCACTGAGCCTCTTGCTCAGCCTACCACCTAATTTTGAGTAAGTCAGTGACTCAACATACATCATCTTAGGCTAGGTGTTTATCGTACTGATGTCGTCTTGTCATGAGTGAATTACACATGTAGGTATTCTATTAGTCCATGACAAGATGATGAAGAAGGATATGGAGAAGGGAAACTTGCTCAAAGACATTTTTGAGTAGCTGGTTCTGTAAGCTTATCAATTAAGAGAAGTTAGAGGGACATGAGTTTACGACCACAACTCAATACCTGATACAACTAAAGACTCCTTACCTATATCCATATGGAGGTGGATAGAAGAGAATTCTAAAGAAGACACATGAAAAGGAGCAACAAAGAATGGCTTGACATTACCATTTCATTAAGAAGCCCATGTCAGTAATGCCATGTCATTTCTTGTCATAAGTCATCATATGCCACATCATTATTTTGGATTATGTAATTTATGATTCAAAAATGTATTGTAAAGTGGAATTCCAAGGGACATGTACAAAATATGAAGAGTCATCTAATGTTGAAAAGTCATAGGAAGTTAAACATTGATGAGGGTAGTCAAAGAGTCACATGGGAGTTGAAGAATCACTCCATTGGTTATATAGGCACCCTCATTGTATGAGAAAAGGAATTTTAAATTTGGCTCCTCCCACAAGGAATTAGAGAGACAAACTAGTTCTTTTGAGGAGCAAGTGGTGGTTCCAACACTCAACTATTGGAGCTAGTGGTGTTCGGTGTATATATGTGTATTGGGAATTTTACTTCATATATGAATCGTGATGGCCAACATGTTCGTCATGCATGGATTATGAATATTTGCAATTCGTGTTTGTTTCTCACCTGTAACAAAGTAGAAGTATTTTATTTATTTTAGTACTTATCACATTGAGAATGTGTTGTAATGGTTGCAATGATTGTTGCATCTATTTGGACTATTCTAATGGATGTTAGATGAAGCCTTCTTGTTTGCATGTGTATCTACTAGAGTGGTACTATTAACTCTCTCTTAGAGGCTCACTTTCTCCTACCCTATGCAAGTAGAAGAACCTTGAAACACCTATAACTGAGCACTCACCAGGAACACTTGATTTTCGAAGGCACACCTATGTTCCTCTCTCTTGTTGACAATTAGAGGCAAGGAAAATCTTTAAGAAATCGACAAATGGGCCATATTCTGGATGGGGCTTCTATCCCAAACAATGTGAGGTATAATTGGGACATCATATTGGGGATACCCCCTGAATGTTGGTGGGTCTAGAATGGTCAACATTGCATTATATTTTTTCTTGTTCTTTTCAACTCTATTCTCTAAAACCTATTCCTTGGTTCTACTTACAATTCCAACCTTGATTTTCTTAACACTCCATTCTTCTCTCTACATTGTACTTTATATCTCACCCTATAATTTTGTTTAATAATAGACAAAGCCACTATCAAAACTAAATATTGTTCTTCTCACTCATTTACTACTTTGTTTTGGTCAATGTATCTTATTTTTCTTGATCTATTATAGTACTCAAAGTATTAATACTTTTTTTAATTCTCTCTAAGCACTCACCCTCCTCACATATGCATAGTTTCAACAAAACTAGTAAATTTTCAACCATGTATTTGTACACCATGAAGTCTTCCATGAGCCTTTTATTTTACCATAAGTAGCAAACCATAGTATTGATACATGGTTTTGTGCATTGAATAAGTCTCGTTCTACAATCCCATCAACATGATGAGAGATCTTATTTCATACATAACATCATTTTTTTCCATGCACACCGCAATAACTCTCAGGGATGCTCTTTGTTTTGTCATGATGATATGCTAATGGATTTGTAGTCTAGATTCTTTCTTTACATAACCACAGGTGATGATCACATGGTTTAATACATTCGTTAAGATCCACTTCCACTAAAAATTGAGCACCTATTGTGTGAACAAGGCTACAAAATTTTCATTGACAAATGCACTTGAACAACAAATTTAAGCCTCTTGTCAATTGGGTGCTAACTTCACTATCTTCACAATGTTTGATACCAATATGATGGAGCTCAATATGAAGTTGATCCCTCAAGTACTAAATAAATCCCGATGTGACTCATATCATGATCATGCGGTGACCAACTTATCAAATATCACGTAGATCAAGTCTACTCCGTACTTTCCAAATGTTGATATTTCGATGTAGCAAGACTGAAGTTCCAAGAATTGAAGATCTTAGGCACTATCTCTTAGAACCTTACAACTTAGGGCTATGATATGGAAATAGACCATATCATATGTTTGAGGAACCCACAAACTATTTAAGAACACTGATAGCCCACACTTTGATATTGCTCACCTTGCCACATCAATTGCGACATCACCTACCATTGTGCTTGCCACATCATATATGGAAACCAATCACATATTTCTACATGTTTAAGTGATGACATGTACTTGGCACGTGTCACCTGCCATTGATCTTTTTAGTCTTCTAAATATTTTAGAAACACTTGCCACATGTCATCCATTGCTACTACCATGTCACTATTTTTGGCATTTTTCTTCCACATGGATCCACATCATACCACTTTCACTTCATACTATATTAGGTGCATTACTTGCGTTAATTATTGTACATGTGTGAGCTCCACATGGATCTATATTGTAGTGATCTCAACCATTGGATCCATCGCATGCATGGCCATTCATAACCTCCGTGCATGTTACGGATTTAATAGTAATCCGACCCATTTGATTATGACATCAACAACTATTGGATCTAAGGTGTGTGTAGGAGCACTTTAAAATATGAACATGTTAGGATATTGATATCAATTTAAGTCATTGGATTGATACATCCATATCCATGGGATCTTGCTAGCGATGAAGAATTATGCCCATTGATATTTTTTCCAGTGCCAACATTATTTTACTTGACCATCTACTGTGTGAATGCATGCTGCTTGGCCTTTACATTCACAAGCTCACTCTCTAAGGTCATATAATGTTCTGTTATGCACTTGATGGTTTTTATTGACTCTTGGTGTGGTTCATCATGAGATTTCTTATGCACTTTCTTGGACACTATCAACATTATATTCCTATTTGAATTACTTGACTTTAGATTATTACCATTAGTATAAAGAAAACACTGCCCTATTTGACCTTCTGCTACTTAACCTTGGTTCATATCCCCTTTCTCTTCACACCAATGATCTTATGGTTTACAAAAATGGCAAACCAAAATATCAAAAATAAATCGCTTTGTCAATGCTGACAACCCCTGATACTAACATCCACTAGAATCCCTAGTCATATTGATCCAAGTGCTCAACTTGCGAGCTAGTATGATATCTCCCCCCCCCTTTAAAATCAATGGAAAATAAAATATTATGGGAAATTGTGCCGCTGGGTAGAGGCTCAGGATTATCTAGATTATATATGTACCTTGTAGGAACCTATTGAACATATTATTTTATTTGTGCAAACAAGAGTACTTTTGTTTCTCCAAGGTACAACATAATTCTCTGTGATATCCCCTTGAGTGAATGGTGCTTTGTATGAAAAATTATATATATTTGGAAACCCTTCTTATTCATTACAATTATCCTACAAATCACTTTCCAAATTCATCATACATCCAAGCTATGTTGAAGAGTTTCCATTTACTAAATGTGTAATACTAATGGGAGGGGACATATATCATTCTCGAACTTCCTATTAGATATTCAAATGGTTCTATTGTAGCGGCTGCAACGCACTCCACAATTTTGGCCTATACTCAAATTTTGGAGCCTATTATGGATCTTGTGATTATTTGTTCCTTAGTCACTTATTGTCCAACTGATGATTTCAAGTTCCCTTCTTGGATCACAAGTGTTGTCCACATTTTCATATTTATATAGCTACTTTCATTTTTGAGCATGAGAATTATCATCATGCATCTAGAAACCTCATTACAACAAAACGTAGATCACAGAATTCTCTTGATTCTCAAGTTGCTAGCCTAAATTGTGGTCATGTACAAAGAAGTCACATTACGCAGGTAGAGGAGCAGGAAGGTGAAGATGATTTCAATATTTCCTCTCTTTTTCAAAAACTTCCATGTCAAAACGATGAGTTTCCATCCTTAGATGATTCTCAATCTGTCAATCTTGGTAGTGAATCAAATTTAATCAATTCGTAGCCTTGGGAAACAACCATTCAAATGATTATAAATCTATTAACGTATTCCGTGATGAATGATCAAGTGCATCATATAATATTTCAGTTTCTTTTGAATAATTTAGTTTAGATCCAGAATCTGATTCAGTCAAAGAGGATGTTCTTATAAAAAATTCCTCTTCACCTCACTATCCCTTATGTTCTACCAGTTGCGATGCATCTACCTGCGACATAGATACTACATGCTCTTCATTTTATTCATTTGATGAGTTATCACAAGGTGGTGAGGTTTTCCATGATGATATTGAAAACAATAAAAACATAGAGTACCCTTCCCATCCCTCATCATCTCTTTTCTTGCATAAAGACAACTCTTCAAATCAACTTGCTCACAAAATTTCCTTGGCTCATTTATCTTTGAATTTACTATCAAAAGAGCCCTTCCACTTGAGTAACCTAATTGTTGAAGTTGAAAAATCTTGTGAAACATGTGACAAAGATGGCTTCCATCTAGTGAGTAGTATTGGAATCAACAACAACAGTTATCCTCAAACTAGGCATGATCTGGTTCAGGCTTCAAAATGCAGTTCTAGAATCTTGGGGAGTTTCGAGACCTACCAGGGAGTGAGGAAATTCAACTTCCATTGATGATTATGTCAGGATATTGTGACTCTAGTAAGCCCCCTGAACTAAGTCAAATATGGTTTCTCTCACACAATCTGTCTCTCTACATGGTTTCACTCGATGTAATTTTCCTTGTGAAAAATGTTTTGTATTCATGACCTTTCAAATTTTCAATATTTTACTTCTGATCGAATTCAAGAATCTATTACAGTCCATTCATCTTCATGAAAATCTCTCACATAAAACTTGGGTTGGGAATGTGCATCTCTCATAGACTCATGGATTGTGAATTTAATCATATCTAGGACTATCTTTTCCCAAAGGAATTATTCTTATCAAATTTATCCCTTAATGGTTAGCTCCTGGGTCTTCTTGTGAATTTGATGTTTTAAATCTATCCTCTCATCGTACCAGAAATCCTCTTGAGTGATAATGAATGCACAAGTTGTCTCACAAATGAAGTTCTTCTCTATTCACCATGTCCAAAATGGTCACATATATTTGTGGTTCTAGTATCCTTTTAAAACTCTTTTTATGACTACAATGCTTATGCAATTTGTCACCAATTACAGGAAAACAATTTGTCATATTTGGCTCACAAGGAACTTGGCTTGATTGTTCGGAGCATTTGCGAGACTATTCAAATTGATTTTTCTTCGTTTATTGAAAATTGGGAATTTGATGCTTTTATCAACTCATCTGATCATTTTTTTTGTCTTTGGTGACTATCATTGAGCTTATCATTTTCCCATCAACACATCCATGTTTCACACCCCTTGATCTTCATTATTCAACATCTCTCTATTCAAATTTTTGTCAAGCATGCGAGGCACTTTAGCCTTTGCTGATGGTTATGGCAAGTCCTCACTGTCTTGACATGACTACTAAGTAATATCATATCTATTTTCCTTGCAAAATTCCCATCGTGATCTCACTCCTCTAATTGAAAAAATCACCTTTTATAAGATTTCAAGGTTTTCAAGAGGGCATCATGAATTTTACAATCTAATCACTCAATGGCTGGAACAATCTTTATTGGAAATCTCTGTAGCAAACAACAATTTTCTATATTTCCTTGCACTTGCTAAGGAGCTTGGTGTATATAAAGACACATCCATAAGAAGCTTTCGAGGTTTGTTGAAAAATTGAATTTTTTGTTGAGTGTGGAGCATGATTTTTTAGAGGTCTTTGTTCCAGCTGGATGTATACCCTAGGAAGTCTGTACACCCCTCCACGCGGGGGGGTGCAGGGGGACTTGTCCCTCCCGCAGGGGTTCATGCGGGTCGATCCCCCCCGAAGCCAAAAATAGATGTAAAATTTCCTTGTAAAAGTATAGTAATTTCTAGTCAATCTGGGCCGTTCACTAGACAGATGATCTAACGGTAGAACTTATGTTTAGTTTAGGGTTTTTTTCCCTAGAAGGCAACCCCTCTTTATGTATGAGGGCATTGTATTTGAGACTGTGTAATAGATGTGTATTCTCCGAGTGAGAAACAAAGAGGTGAGACTGTGAGAGAAAACAGAAGATATTACAGCGGATCCGTTGTAGGTTGTGTCTCTTCATTTTGCTGGATAATAGAAAGGAAAGACTAGCTGTTCGGGGTGGGCATATCCCAAATTGGGTGAACCACATATATCTGTGTCTCTCTTGTTTTATGTGTTTTATGTGTTTATATTTCTGCAGTATTTTATGTGTTCCATTGTTCCGTAATGTATAATTTTCTAACAACTGTTATCATAACCGAAGGTCTATTTGGCTGATAAACTCGCAGGAAAGAAGGGTTCCTTGTTTGAGTGGGAGCAATGGTGGAAGATGGTAAGTTTAGGGTCGAGAAATTTAATGGCCAAAACTTCTCGCTGTGGAAGATGCAGATGGAATATTATTTGTATTAGAAAGATCTATACCTACCATGGGGCGGAAAAACAAAGATGCCAATGGGTATGACAGATGAAGAATGGAACCTTCTCGATAGAAAGGCACTCGGAAAAGTACAGTTGTGCCTCACAACATCGGTCGCCTTCAACATTTCGAAGGAAACAATGACAGAGGGTTTGATTAAGGCGTTGGAGAAACTATATGAAAAACCCTCGGCCTCAAACAAGGTATTTCTTATGAAACAGTTATTTAATGTGAAGATGTCGGAAGGTGGATCTATTGCAGACCATTTAAATGATTTTAATACTGTTACAAGTTAGTTATGTTTTGTAGGGGTAAACTTTGATGATGAAGTTAGAGCTCTGTTATTCTTGTGCTCATTACCAGAAAGTTGGAATGGTTTAGTAATGGCCATTAGTAACTTTGTTTTTGGATCTAGTACTTTAAAGTTTGATGATGTTGTCGGTGCTATCCTTAATGAGGAAATGCGACGGAAATGCTTCGGTGAGACATCGGGTAATGCTTTGAGTGCAGAGTCTAGGGGAAGAAAAATGGAAAGGGGAAAGAGCTCAGGATATCGCAGTAAATCAAGGAAAGGCAGATCCAAGTCTAGATCAAGGATAGTGTTCTGGAAATGCAGAAAGAAAGGACACCTAAAGAAAGATTGTAGATCTCGGAAGGGAAAAGAAGGAGATGCACAACAAGAAAACAATCATGAAGCAAATGTGATAGGTGAGGTGTTACAAGATTCTTTGACTCTTTCTTTTGAAAATATTATTGATTCCTGGGTGGTAGATTCAGGGTCCTCATTCCATGCCACACCCGATAAGAAATACTTTCATGACTATGCTCAAGGAGATTTTGGACAATTTCATTTGGGTGATGATAAAACCTGTAAAATTGTTGGAATGGGTCAGATTCTTGTAAAACAGCACAATGGAAACCAATGGCTACTAAAGGAGGTAAGGCATGTTCTATATCTAAAGAAAAATCTAATTTCAACAGGAAATTAGGTGGTGAAGGTTGTGTGACAACTTTCACAGATAAAGCTTGGAAGGTCACCAAAGGAGCCCTGGTAATAGAAAAAGGCGAAAAGGTTGGTACATTGTATTTATGAAATGGTATTTCTA
>APFE030906215.1:41552-58735 GCA_000404065.3 Pinus taeda | reverse complement strand
CACAAGGATATGAAGTGAAAGGGAAGGAGAAACTTGTTTGCAGGTTGAAGAAGAGCTTGTATGGCTTAAAACAGGCTCCAAGCCAGTGGTATCTAAAATTTGACAAGTTTATGTCTGAAGAAGGTTATACTAGATGTCACTCTGATCATTGTGTTTACTTGAAAAAGAAAAATGATGGCAGCTATATTATATTGTTATTGTATGTAGATGACATGCTTGTTGCAGGATCTAACATGCAGGAAATAAATGTGCTCAAAAGAAAATTGGCAAATTCATTTGCAATGAAGGATTTGGAGCTGCAAAACAAATCCTTCGTATGAGAATAACTAGAGACAGGAAAAATCGTAAATTAACCTTGTCTCAGAATGAGTACATACAAAAGGTGTTGAAAAGATTTAACATGCACAATGCAAAAACTAAGTTAGTACGACCTTTTTTCTTAGCCATTTCAAACTTAGTAAGGAAATGTGCCCAAAGACCCAGAAAGACATGGATTATATGTCTAAAGTTCCATATGCATCAGCAGTTGGAAGCTTAATGTATGCAATGGTCTGCACAAGGCCTGATATTGCACATGCAGTGGGAGTTGTAAGAAGGTACATGAACAGTCCAGGAAGGGAACATTGGATGGCAGTGAAATGGATTCTCAGATATTTGAAAGGTACACAAATCAAGCATTATGCTTTGGTGGTTCAAACATTTCTCTATAGGGATATGTTGATGCAGATATGGCAGGTGATAGAGATAACAGAAGGAGCACTACAGGATATGTATTTACTGTAGGTGGAATAGCTGTCAGTTGGGTTTCAAAAATCCAAAGTGTTGTTGCACTTTCAACAACAGAAGCAGAGTATTTTGCTACTACAGAGGCTAGTAAAGAAATGATTTGGTTACAAACGTTTATGGGTGAATTGGGTAAGGAGCATGATAAGGGAACGCTATACAGTGATAGCCAAAGTGCCATTCATCTTGCAAAGAACTCAGCATTTCATTCCAGGACTAAACACATACAGATCAAGTACCATTTCATACGATTAGTGTTGGAAGATGGAGAGTTGAAGCTGGAAAAGATACACACTAGCCAGAATCTTGCAGATATGCTAACAAAAGTTGTAACCAAGGAGAAACTAAGAATATGCTCAGTTTTAATTGGTCTTCAAGGATGACGATGAAGATGAGAAACATCCAAGTCCAAAGAGGAGTCATTGTCCAGCAAATGAAGCAGCGGTAGAGTTGCTACAATCATTCTCCAAGTGGGAGATTGTTGAGTATGGAGCATGATTGTTTAGAGGTCTTTCTTTCAGCTGGATGTATACCTGAGGAAGTTTGTACACCCCTCCACGTGGAGGGGTGCGGGGGGTCTGGGGGAAGCGCCCCCGAAGCCAAAAACAGATGTAAAATTTCCTTGTAAAAGTATAGTAATTTCTAGTCAATCTGGGTCGTTCATTAGATGGATGTTCTGACGGTAGAACTTATGTTTAGTTTAGGGTTTTTTGCCCTACAAGGAAACCCCTCTTTATGTATGAGGGAATTGTATTTGAGATTGTGTAATATATGTGTATTCTCCGAGCGAGAAACAGAGAGGTGAGACTGTGAGAGAAAACAGAGGATATTACAACGGATCTGTTGTAGGTTGTGTCTCTTCATTTTGCTGGATAATAGAAAGGAAGGACTGGATGTTCGGGGTGGATGTAGCCCAAATTGGGTGAACCATGTATATCTGTGTCTCTCTTGTTTTATGCATTTTCTGTGTTTATATTTCTACGGAATTTTATGTGTTCCATTGCTCCGTAATATATAATTTTCTAACATTTGTCGAAAAGGTAAGCATGTGAATTGGATGAAAGTAATGGTTGTGACACACCTTTCCACCCATGTGCAAGGCCTTCCTTTTCTTTTGCAAGTTATTCAATTTCTTATCTTTTCTATTGCACATTAGTTTATATTTGTTTTAACTGTTCACATCTTTGTGGATGCAGGTCGCAAAAAACTACAGTTGCTTCACTAGATATTCCATTATGCATGACCTCGACCTCTTAGCTATTAGTTTAGGAGTGGTATTAGTTGCACCTTAGCTTCCTTCTCTCGCACCCATCCCGTGTTTTTCTCTTCAGTCTCTCTTGTCTTTTTGTACTTTCTCCTCCATTATGCTTTTCTTTATCCATTTTGTTTTCTTGTCTTCTGGTTTTTTTACTTGTTGTGTGTTTTCTTTATTTTCGTCTTGTTTTCTTTCTTGCTGAGTTTCTCCTTTCGTTCTCATCATGTGAATAAGTGTTGTGCTTGGACCTGTTTTGGCTTCGTAATATGTGTGTGGTTGAACTATAAGGAGTCTTGTGACACTTCAAAATTTGGCTAGCCTTATGTTTGTCTTCCTTGTGTTGATTACGTCTTTTGGATGATAATGTTCCAATGAAAACTACGATCCATTCGTAAGGAGAGTTTTGGCCCAACCATGAACCTCTGTCTATTCAGGGAACTGTTTGGTCAATTTAGCGTCCTAAATTTCTCTACATAAATTATCAATCCAGGTATCGTAAAATAATGAAGTGTAGTGCACTGTTTGTACTAGCTAACCCTTCTTACTTTGTTGTTTTTATGTTTTATGTTGTTTTGGGGGTTTTTAGTCTTTTAATTCCTAATGATTTACAATGTAAATTATCAAAACTAAATCTAACTCTCTTAAATATTGCTCAAAGTTTAAAAATGAAAACAGAGCTAAGAAAGAAATGAAAACAAAGTTTGTATTCTTATTTTACCATTATTTCTAAATCATGAATTAAAAGTTGAAAGTAAAATTTGTAATTGATGTCTAACTAATTACAGAAATAAAACTAAATGAAATACTTGGTTACTCTACCTCTCAATTTTGGGAGAAAGTCTCATTGGGATGACATTTGAGTAATTCTGTAGTTCATTAATCTAAGAGAAAGCAAATACAAAGATGCATAAATAACTCATTGCATAGATGAAATGTTCAACCACTTAGTTAAGGATGAATTATCAACTTGAAGGATTTTCCATAAACATTCATTAACACCATGAGTTAGTATTTTGAACTAAAAATTAATTGGCAAAGACAGTAAATGACACTAATCAGTTTAACTGAGAATTTAAACTAGTAAACTAGTAAATGAAGTAAACTATCCAACAATGTATCCTTATAATTTTTCAATCCTACTCTCATCCTGAAACAAGGTTAGTTTTTTATTGAAGAAACAAGATTACACTATTGAGTTATATCTTTTAAACTATTGATAAGAACTAAAAAGAAGTCAAGCTAATGGAAACTGCTCTAAATTATAAACATTGTTAGTAAGAAAAATGATTATAAATATTGTTTTAGAAAGAAAATGATGAATTTACAGTTAACAAGAAGAAGACAAATAAATAAAATAAAACCTCTTCAGTGCAGGGGCCCTATGTAACTGATTAGGCTACAATTTCTCAATCAAATCCAAGAAAACTCCTTTAGATGTTCATAAAAACAAACGGTTTTCTCATATTAAAACATGGACACAAAACGTCCAAAAATTACAAAGTCTGGAACTTCATTTTCACATAAAAACTATTATTATTACTACTAGATTCTTTGGTCCTTTACAAAGGTATTTATAAGAAAAATCATATAACTGTTTGTGGAGAAAAGCATGCTATAGCCAAACACATAGAAGACAGATATGTGGAGTTTATTCCTCGGCTCCTGGAGAAATAAATCCAAGACATGGTGGCTGTTGAATTCGTTTGTATAGGTGGCTATTGGAGTCTGTAGGTACAGGTAGTTGCTCTGGATAATGCTTCCCATAATTGTGAAACGTATTAATGAACCACGAAATAGAGTCATGTTACTGTCAGTCTCTTTGCATTTGACTTATCCATTGACCGCAGTCTTATGCCATCTTCTTTGTTGATCTGGGCTGAATGAATAGGACAAGGTCCATGTCATGATGATTTGAAAGCTACCCATGTGGCTAGTTTCTCCTTCTGACACTTGGAACTTGTTAGAGCATGCAAGTAGTTGCAGAATAGCTAGTTAGCTGCAGAATAGGCTGTGTTCCATAGCTAATATACAAAAATTTATTGAAACAACAAAACATAAAAAGCATAAAATGTAAATCACTAAATTTCCTCCTCGAGACAGTATACACCAGTTATTAGTGATGAGAATGCATCTTTCTTATGGAGAAACAAAGAAAAGGAATGAGAAGAGTTGCTAGGGAAAGAGTAATTTTGAGGCTCAACATACCCCCACTACAAAATAATTGCATGTACCCATGCAATTTTCAAAAATGTGAACTTCTTTCTCCTATTGCATATGTTCTGACACTTCTACCAGCACATCCAACATCCTTTTCTTACTTCTCCTTGCACTGACTACCATCCTGGCTTCTTCATAAGAAGTTTGTATTTGAGGTTGATAAGTGTTCTGCTCAAATTCCTATTTTTCCTCTTCAACTTCCTATTCTTCTTGTACCATAACCCTAGGTGCAGGTTTGTATTGTCATGAATGGCTTTATCCAGTTTGCTTTGTTCCTTCAGAGTTTCATTTTCTTTCTTAATATCATGTTTAATATCTCCAACTCATAGATTTCTTATTTGAGAGAGCTAGTTAGAGGTTCTTGTGGATTGAAAGGTTGTTCTGGATTGGCTGAGGATCCTGGATCCATTGAGGCACTTTTCCTTTCAAGAGATTCTATCTAATCATAAATTTGTTGTTGTACTGGATCTATGCCAGGAGAAGCTCTGCTTGGACTGCCTTCAAAATTTTGTTAAGGAGAGTTTTATGGACTGTGTTCAAATGGAATACTATCAGGAGATTGAACTAGGGTTTCTTCCTCTAAGTTTATGAATTGGGCTCCTTTTGATGTTACCTTCCTCACCTTACCTCGGATTCTAGATCTCCTTCTCAGGTTTTGGAAGCTTATGGTTTCTTCTCTTGTGTCCTTCTTCCTCTTCCCTGTCTCCTTCCTTTTCTTGATTTGGTCTGTAATCTTGGTTAGTATTTCAGAGAGTAACTGTTCATCTTCTTGTGATGATGAAGGTTCAGGAATGTCTTCATTGATTTCTTCATCTCTCTCTTTCATTTTTCCTTTCTGTTTAGTTTTCTTTCTAACCTCTGGTTTAGAAGCTGTCTTTGCATCATTCTCTAGTGAGGAGGTTCCGTATTTGTTTTGAATGTTAATGTTGATCTTTATCCTCCTATTTTTCTTAACATTACTCTCCTCAGGTGACTCTGGAGCATCCTGGAAAAAATTTCTTACCAAGAAATCTTCCCAGGTATCCCCTATACTTTTCAAATGGAATTCAACTAGTATCTTCAATAATCCATGATCATACATACTTGTTTCTGTGGATTCAATTTTCTTTTGGAATTTTGTAGCCATTCTTCTTAGACTGTGAAGGGAAGGTTGATGGTTCCATTTTCTAAGAAATTCATTAATAAGCGTATATGGTAAACATACATAGACCCAAATCTTCCTTCACACGTAATGAATTTTTACAATATCAACAACATATTACCCCATTTGTTCTTGAGTGCTGAAATAGGAATTCCTTTTCTAAATACTATAACATCCATACTTGGGTTTCTGAGGATCACCTTCCAAGATTCACCATGAAATTCCTTATTTTTAAACCATCTTTCTCCTTGTCTCTGCAGCTCTATTGCTTCTTCTATGAAGGATTTTGTGGCTGCAAATTTAATATCCCATATCTCCACTTTTGTGCCATCAAATGACCTTGCAAAAGACTTGGTAATTTCCTTGTGGTAGCCGTCAAATTTCTCAATAAAATTTAACCATCCGGTCTTCTATAGCATCCCCTAAAGCTGTGGATACCCCTCCATATACTTTACCCCTACGGGCTCTGTCTTGACAATAAGCCCCATATCCCCTTTTTTTGGTTAACCTTCAAAATTACTATTACTGTCTATAAAACAAGTGCTATTAAGAAATGGAATGACTGTGTGTATGCAAATGGAATGACTGCGTATATATGAAAATGGAAAGACTGTGTGTATATGAAAGATGGAATGACTATGTATATAGAAAATGGAAAGACTGTGTATATGAAATGAATGCATGTTATACGAGAGATAAACTTAAGGGTTTGCGTGTAATAAATAGAAAGTAAGGGTTTAGAGAGTCGTAGATAGGTAGGTTACATCGTCATCTTGACCTTTAACGGGTGGAGTTGTGGAGGACCGTTTAAGTACAAGTTATGGAGTTTGAAGCGGAGATTTGTTACAAAAGAATCATTGAGACTGTTTGTCATTAAAGATGGAAGATATGGCAGAGATGTAGTGGCGGTCAAATCAAACGATGGTTGATTAAGGAGACATGTGATTATTCATACTATACAAACTTATGTTTTCAAATTTCTTTTTGAAATAAATCTTTGCATATACCTTTGGAACCTTTACCTTTCTCTTGCTGCTTTTTTTGATGTTGATCCACAGGTACTTTGAGCATGGTTGGTCCTCAAAAATTGATTTTTCTTTCAATTCCTTGCATACATGATTTTATTATGAGTTGTACACTTGTGCCTGAACTGATAAAAAAAATTGTAGCTACAGAACAGAATCAACTGCAGAACGTGAAAAAGAAAGTGAAATATGCCTTATGGATCCTGAATGAAATGGAAGTGGTTATGTGAGTGAAATGAAATGAGATGTAAGACAAGATGATAAATGAAATGAAAATGGAATGAAAGCTGTAAAAGGAAAACTGAAATATTTATTGATGGAATATGACAATGAGATGAAGTGAAACTGCAAAAATAAAACGAAGTGAGGTGAGATGAGATGATGAATTTGCAGAATCTAAGCTACAGAGTGACTGTAGCTTTTTGTCACTACTTATTACAGAAAGAAAATGGAAAATATAGGGTGTTAGAAACCTCTGATTTTCACCTTGTATTTTCTCTATAAGTATGTCAATCAATGATTGGTTTTCAACCTTATACAATTTATTTCATTTTTTTTTTTTTTTTTTTTGGAAAAATAAAGACTAAGTTAGTGGAGAAGAAGAATTCTTCTTCACTAGCTTCATTTCAGAATTGTCTTGGAAAATCTTAATGAACTCCTCTTTTGAAATTGGTTTATGATATATCTTTAATCTATGACCATTCACAAGAAGAGGAGTTTTACTTTCATCTATTGTCCTTATCCTCACTAATCCATTACTAAAGACTTTTTCAATCTCATATGGCCCAAGCCGATGAGTTTGAAATTTCCCTTGAAAATCCTTGAATTTTGAATCAAATAGCAGTGCCCAATCTCCCACTTGAAACCTCTTGTCTTTGATATATCTATCATGCCATTTAGCCCTCTATTGTTGGACTATACTAGTCCTTTGGGCTGCCTCTTGCCTGATTTCATTAATTTATATTTAATTGCTCCAGCCTATGCTTTTGTGCCTTTGATAAATCTAGTCCTAGTTGGACTGCCATCTTGAAAGTTCTGATTTGGAACTCTATAGGAAACAGGACTTGTTTCCCATAAACAAGTTCATAGGGTGTATGTCCCGTTGTCTTCCTCCATGTAGTTCTATAGGCCCATAAGGCTTCAGGAAGCCTTTCAGCCCAATCTCTTCTATGTAGATGCATAGTCTTGGTGAGGATTCCTTCAATCACTTTATTTGTAGATTCCACTTGACCATTTGCTTGAGGATGATAAGGAGTAGATTTCTTATGTTTGATCTTGTATTCTTCCACAAGCCCTTCCACCATGTTAGATGTAAATTGAGATCCCTGATCTATCACAATTTGTCTTGGAACACCAAAATGAGTAAAGATGTCCTCAAAAAGAAAATTCACTACATATTTTTCATTAGCAAAAGGTAATGCTTTGGCTTCTACCCATTTAGTGACATAATCAGTGCATACCAATATACAATTCTTTTGTTTAGATGGAGGATTAGTTGACTCAACAAAATCTAAGGACCATTTTTCAAAACATTCAATGAATACCTGAAATTGTAATGGCATTTCATTTGACGGAGTAGGTTTCCCTACCCTTTGGTAGCTGTCACATCTCCTGACATATTCTTTAGCATCTTTGAATATGGATGGCTAATAATATCCTAAAAAAAGGGTTTTATAGGTTGTCCTCTTTTCAGTAAAGTGTCCACCACATGGCTTGTCATGAGATGCCTTAAGAATTTTGGGCATTTCATCTTCCTTGACACACCTTTTGATCATAAGATCTGGGTTTGTTTTATACAATTCGTTAGTGATCCATGAATATCTTGCACTTTCCTGAATAACTTTTCTTTTCTCTCTAGGAAACAAATGTGAAGTTAACTTTTCTGTGACTAAATAGTTAACAATATTCGCAAACCAAGAAGTTTGAATAGTTACTGCAAAAATATATTCATCAGGAAACTTATCTTCAACTGGAGAATCTTCTTTGAGATTCTAAATCCTAGACAAGAAATCAGCAACTGTGTTTTTTTTTCTAGGTCTATCTTGCATAGTAATATTAAATTCTTGCGAAAGTAAAAGCCATCTTGTAACTCTTCCATTAGTAATAGGTTTATTCATTAAATATCTAATTACAAAGTGATCTGTATGAACAAAGGTTTCATAGCCTATTATAGAGTGTCTGAACTTGTTAATTGCATGAACAACAACTAAAAATTCCTTTTCAGTCACAGTATAATTTAACTCATTGGGAGTCAAATTCTTACTTGTGAAGTAAATGGCATAAGGAATAAAATCTTTTTGTCCCAATACAGCTCCTAGATTTGTATCTAAAGCATCTCTTGAAATATGGAAAGCAAGTTTCCAATTTGGACCTCTTAAAATGGGTGCTTCAGAGATTTTTGTTTTTAAGGTTTCAAATTCCAACTGGTAATCAAAATTCCAATTGAATTCAAAATATTTGGTAAGCAATTTGAAAAGTGGGGATGCTATTTTTGCGAAATTTTCTATAAACCTTCTATAGTATCCTGTAAATCCTAGAAAACTTCTAACATCCTTTTGGCAATTTGGAATTGATAATTTAGAGATGACTTCAACTTTAGATTTGTCAACTTTAATCCCATCTCCTGAAATGTGATGTCCTAAAACAATACCTTCTATGAATATCATAAAACATTATTCATGGCTTAGTGAAAGGTTTGTTTCTTTACATCTTTTAAGAACTTTTTCCAAATTTTCCAAAGCTTCTTCAAAGGTATTCCCATACACTATAAAACCATCCATATATACCTCTACACAATCATGTATTAGATCAGAAAAAATTCTTATTTCTGTTCTTTGGAATGTTGCAGGTGCATTACATAACCCAAAAGGAAGTACTCAGTAGGCATAAGTTCCCCATGGACTAGTAAATGTGGTTTTATCCTGATCTTCAAGTGCTACCTGAATTTGATCATAACCACTAAAACCATCCAAGAATGAGAAATACTTCTTAACTAGTAATGTATCTAACACTTGATTTATAAAAGACAAAGGAAAATGATATTTAAGGATTTCTTTATTCAATTCTCGGTAATCAATGCACAACCTCCATTTACCATTCTTTTTAGGCACAATTACCGAAGGAGAAACCCATTGGCTATCTGAAATTGGGTAAATGATGTTTACATTCAGTAATTTTTGGAACTCTTTTTTCACATTCTCTCGAAGATTTGGATTCATCCTTCTCTAAGGTTGTTTGACAGGTCTACAATTTTCTGCAATATAGATGTGATGGATACAACTCTTACGATCAATGTCTTTCATGTCGGTGTATTCCCATGCAAATGCAACAGAATGTTTTTGTAATGTTTTGGTTAGCTCTTCTTGTTGTAGTTTCTCCAATTTTTTGTTTATGTTCAATGTCTTGCCTGGAAAATTTCAATTGTAGAGCTACCAAACTCTTCCATAGAATAGAGAGACATCTTCTTAGATGACAAATATTTAACATTAGATTTTTCTTGAAATTGCCCATGGTCATATTCTAAAGATGATTCAAAAATTTCCAATGTATTTAAAATTTGATTATCTTCACTAATATCTGAAATAGTAAAGAGAGGTTGAATATCATCTTCATCATCAATCAATTCTTTGTCATCTATTTCTGTGACTGCTTTTGCTGGAGGATATAGAGTAATTTTTTTTTTTGAATTTCCATCAGAAATATACATGTCACCAAATCTATAGCTAATAAAAGCATTAGTTATGGCCAACCAAGGTCTTCCTAATATGAGTGGATGTCCTCCTAGATTGTTGTTAGGAGTTAATAACATGAAATCAATAAGATATTCCCAAGAATCTAAGGATACTGAAATATATTCTAACACACCATATGGCTTGATTACTGACCTATCTACTAGTTGCAGTAAGGTAGGTGTGTAAAGAAGATTAGGAAGCTTGAGCTGCTCCATAGTTTGTTTGCTCATGATGTTTATTGCTGCCCCTAAGTCAATTAATGTATTTGTAATTTCAACTCCATTGATATGTGTTTTCATAATTGGACTTCTTGGATCCACATATTTTTGTATGGCAATTTGTCCCATCATTATGTCTGCTATTTTTCCTACAAGGTGAATTCTTTTTGTTTCCTTTGTTTTTCTCCCTACTTTCCTTATGCTCAACTCATTTATTGTTTTGGCTAGAATTGTAATTTCTTTAATGGCTTGTAGCAAAAGGATTTTGATACGGACATTCTTCAATTCATCTAGAAAATCATAATTGGGCAACATAATCTGCTTTTCTACTCCTCTCTCAGTTTGCAATCTTTTGGGAAAATGAGGTGTAGAAGTAGATGCTAGTTGCTTAATGATAGGAGTTGTGTTCACTAATTTTTTTTTTTCTTTTTCAATGTTCTTTTGGTTTTGGAGATATGCTCCCTCAAAACGTTTATTGACCTTTAGAGAATCTTCCTCAGAACTGTCTTGTTCCTGAATAACTGCAGAAGGTCTTTCCTTTTCTAATATCTTACCAGATCTCAATTGAACATCATTAAGATCTAAAGGAGTGATCATATAGGTTGGAAATTGTTGTCCTTCTACCATGTAAGCATTCTGAAGATTTTTATTGTTGGGGTTTGGTAATGGTTAGGCAGGTAGCTGATTTGGTTTCGACTAAAATGGTAGTAAGAGTTGAGAACTTTGGTTTTGTTGTGGAATTTGTTGTGGAAATGGTAATGAAATTTGAGGGTTTTGATTTTGAAGTTGTGGCTGCTAATTTTGTTGTGGAATGTGTGGGGGAGGATAATTCTGATATGATGGAGGATATTGATAATATTGAGAAAATCTCCCATAAGGATTTTGTACTCCTTGTGCCCATGGTTAAGATTGAGATTGAGGTTGAGGCCAAGGTTGCTGCCAAGAATTCCAATTTGATGGGGGCTGAAGATACATTTGATTGTTAAATCCCTGATTTTGTGTCCCCTGCCAAGGTCTTCTAGCAACAAAACAAAGAGGTTTTGCAGAATTTGGGACTGTTTCTTCTTGAAAGATAGCCTTAAGACCTGGAATTGAAAGACAACCCTTGGTCTCATGGATTTCTGAGAAAATCATACAAGTTTCTACAAATTTTGCATCCAAAGGACATTCTCTTAGAGCATGGTTGTTTTTTTTTTTTCTTCTGCATTTTGGACAAAAAATGGCTAAAGCAGCAGCCTTAGTTTTCCGCTTGTTTTGTAATTTAAGGGTGTATATTTGCTCACTAAGACTCCCTAGAATGTCAGTTTTAAATTCATCAAGCATATTACCAATTTCTACCCTACTTACAAATCCAGCTGCAAATTTGTTTACTCTAACAAGAGAAGGATCTCTTGGACCTTTCCCAGCTTTAGATTTCCCTCTTGAGAGATGAACACATATTTCTCCTATATCATTTAATGGGAGTTGAGAGATATCTCCCTTCCCCATCATGTTAAGGATATATATCCATCATCTCTAATGGATTTTAAGAAAAGAGCTTTCAAGGTATCTTCATCTGAATTATTCATCTTTTCTCTTTTCAAATTATAGTTCAATCTCTCAATCAAATCCTCTAAGTTTTCATTCTTTCTTTGCATCATTTTGAACACTTCATCTTTGTGATTGGTAGGCATGCAATAATCCTAATATCTATCCAAAAATGTTTTTTTCATGTCATTCCATGTTTTAATGGACTGAGTGATTAACCCCATGAACCATTTCAAAGTAGCTCCTCTCAATGTTGAAGGGAACAACTTAATTTTTTGAGAGTCTTCTAGATAGTGATAGGTTCTACACAAGACTTCAAACTCAAATAAGAATGTTTCAAGATCCTCACTTTTTAACCCATGGAAGTTTGGGAGGACAGAAGGTGAGATATTTTTCATTGTGGCATTTGTTTCCTCATCCACTATAGGGAATCCAAATGAATTATCTATTTCCCTATTTCCTCTGCCTCCTCCAATATTTCCTCTACCTCCATTATTTCCTCTACCTCTTCCTCTACCCCCTCCTCCAAACAATGAGAATTGTCCATCTTGTTTTTCTTCTGCCATTATAGTTTCTTCAGAGTCAATATAGGGTTCAACCTGCAAGGTTACTTCCTCCTCCTCTAGTTCTTATATTAATGCAATATGGGAGAGAGGCTCTACTTCTTCTTCCTCACCAGGTATTCCTAATTCTTCAACTTAAATGTGCTCTCCTGTGGAGGTGAACAAGGCTATTCCTGTTGTTGGAGATTCAAAATTTTTCTCCCTTAGGACAGACTTGGTAGATGAAGTAGGAGATTCTTTTGATTGGATTTCTGCCCCTAGAATTCCAGGAGTTCTATGGATGAGAGTATGAGTTTGGGATGGAGGTATGTCTTTTCTTGTTCTTGGTGGAGTAGGTGGTGTTGTAGGAATTGAATTTCTACCCCTAGCTATAAATCTACCCCTAGAGTCTCTTTCTCTATGCATGTCATTTTTTTTTTGAATGTAAGAGATAAGGCTGCCTAGTTAGATTTCCCTGGCAACGATGCCAAAATGTTTGGTCAATTTAGTGTCATAAATTTCTCTACATAAATTATCAATCTGGGTATCATAAATTGATGAAGTGTAGTGCAATGTTTGTGCTAGCTAACCATTCTTACTTCGTTGTTTTTATGTTTTATGTTGTTTTGGGGGTTTTTAGTCTTTTAATTCCTAATGATTTACAATGTAAATTATCAAAATTAAATCTAACTCTCTTAAAGACTGCTCAAAGTTTAAAAATGAAAACAGAGCTAAGAAAGAAATGAAAACAAAGTTTCTATTCTTAATTTACCATTATTTCCAAATCATGAATTAAAAACTGAAAGTGAAATTTGCAATTGATGTCTAACTAATTACAGAAATAAAACTAAATGAAATACTTGGTTACTCTGCCTCTCAATTTTGGGAGAAAGTCTCCTTGGGATGACATTTGAGTAATTCTGTACTTCATTAATCGAAGAGAAATAAAATACAGAGATGCAGAAATAACTCATTGCATAGATGAAATGTTCAACCACTTAGTTAAGGATGAATTATCAACTTGAAGAGTTTTCGATAAACATTCATTAACACCATGAGTTAGTGTTTTGAACTAAAAATGAAATGGCAAAGACAGTAAATGACACTAATCAATTTAATTGAGAATTTAAACTAGAAAAACAATAAATGAAGTAAACTATCCAACAATGTATCATTACCATTCTTCAATCCTAATCTCATCTTGAAACAAGGTTAGTTTTTGATTGAAGAAATAAGATTACACTACTGAGTTCGATCTTCTAAACTACTGATAAGAGCTAAAAAGAAATCAAGCTAATGGAAACTGCTCTAAATTATAAACATTGTTAGTAACAAAAATGATTATAAACACTGTTTCAGAAAGAAAATGATGAATTTACAGTTAACAAGAAGAAAACAAATAAATAAAATAAAACCTCTTCAGTGCAGGGGCCCTCTGCAACTGATTAGGCTACGCTTGCTCAATCAACTCCAAGAAAACTCCTTCAGATGTTCATAAAACCATATGGTTTTATCATATTAAAATAGGGACACAAAACGTCTAGAGATTATAGAGTTTGGAACTTCGATTTCACATAAAAACTATTATTATTACTGCTAACTTCTTCGGTCCTTTACACATGTATTTATAAGAAAAATCATATAACTGTTTGTGGAGAAAAGCATGCTACAACCAAACACGTAGAAGACAGATATGCAAAATTTCTTCTCGACTGCTGGAGAAATAAATCCAAGGCATGGTGGTTGTTGGATTCGTTTGTACTGGTGGCTATTGGAGTCTATAGTTACATGTAGTTGCTCTAGATAACACTTCTCATCACTATGAAATGTATTAATTAACCATGAAATAGAGTCCTGTTAACCTCGGTCTCTTTGTGTTTGACTTATCCATTGACCCTAGTCTTATGCCATCTTCTTTGTTGACCTGGGATGAATGAATAGGACAGGGTCCATGTCATGATGATTTCAAAGCTGCCCATGTGGCTAGTTTCTCCTTCTGACACCTAGAACATGTTAGAGCATGGAGGTCGCTATGAAATAGCTGGTTAGCTGCAGAATAGACTGCGTTCTATAGCTAATATACACAAATTTATTGAAACAACCAAACATAAAAAGCACAATATGTAAATCACTAAATGTCCTCCTCAAGACAGTATATACTAGTTATTATTGATGAGAATGCATCTTTCTTATGGAAAAACAAAGAAAAGGAATGAGAAGAGTTGCTAGGGAAAGAGTAATTTTGAGGCTCAATAGGAACCTGATGCCTATAGTCAGTTATTGTGTTTTATTTTTCATGCTTATCGAACTAGTAGAGAAGGATAAAGGGAAAAAATCTAAACGAGAAAAACCCAAATTAGAGGTCTCTATATACTTCTCTGAAGGAGTAACGTCTTCTAGTCTCAATAAGGTAGGATCCATATTTGCCCCAAAATAAATAAGTTCCAATTAACATTTCTCTTTTAAATAAACAAATAAAGGAAAAATAAGAGAAAGGCTTCCCACGTAGAGAGTTGAAGCAAGAAATTTCGTTGGGGTACTATCCAAGCTTAATGGCAACGAAGATATGTTTGTGTTATTACGTGACTCTGCCAGGGTACTGTCTAGGCCTACTAGTGGTGGGGCAGCACCAGAGATGAAAAATTATACTATGAAAATCTTAAGCTCACGATGTACCCTACCTTTCCCCACTCGAAACACTGTGATATTGCTAAATCGCATGTTGTGTTAAACCAATAACGTACAAGGGCGACCATGTCTAGTGATGGGGTAAGTGGAAAAGGCCAAAGTGGTCTACATCATAAATCAATAATATGCAAATAACTAAGGCCCTGCACAAAAGAGTTAACCAAAACAAAGAAGATCAATTCTACCACTATGTCACCAAGAGTTGTAGAGGCTACAACACCCTCCAAAATTTTGGTCTACACTCAAATTTTGGAGCCTACTATGGATCTTGTGATCGGTAATTCCTTAGTCACTTATTGGTCAGTTGATGATTTCAAGCTCCCTTCATGGATCTCAAGCGGTATCCACACTTTTATCTTTATGTATCTAGTGTTGTTTGCAGGCATGAGAATTATCACTTATCACACAAAGGGGAGTTATGATTTGCTTCAAGGGGAAATATTTGTGAAAATGAGTTGTTCTCATCATATAGACATGTTTCACACCCATTTCCAAAGTTTCATGCACTATTACACAAGTGTCGTCATTATCCTCACAAATTCTATCGTTGGAGACACAATTGTCGTAATTTTCCTCAAATGTTGTTGCATTAACGGAAGTATGTTTTCATATGTTCTGGATGATCTATGTTGTATCACTAAGTTTCCAAGTGTGTGGTCATAGTCAAGTTCTATCACTGCTCACATCGTTTCCAATGATCCCACACTTAGCCAAATTCTGGAGGATTCCTAGAAATCTAGTCTCATCTAGCCTCCCTAAACTGTACACTTCAGATCTTTAACCCTGAAGCTTTTCCCTTGTCTATTGGAACTATACAATGCGTAGAATCACAACCTCCCTTAGCACCCAAAAATGCATAGATTCTTCTCCTAGTGTCCTTTCCCTCAACCATACCTCACTTCCTCAAGAAACTGCATAGTTTTATTCTTCAAGCCTCCTTGAGCTACACATTCCATAGTCTCAGTTACCTAGTTCCCCTTGCCTCCTCAAACTGTGCATTTTTTCCTGCTAGGGCCCCAACACATAGCCCCCATTTTCTACTTGAACTGTACAAATTTTTCCCTCAGTGGGTACTGTGAAATCTTATGCCTTAGTCTAGCCTAGTGATTGAGCATTCCCCCTTGACCTACTACTAGTTTTGACTTAATCAATGGATTATCATGAAACATCTTAGACTATGGGTTTATCAGACTGATGTTGTATTGTCATGAGTGGATTTTAGATACAGGTATTCTACCGTGCTATGGAAAGATGATGACAAAGGAGATGAATAAGGAGGACATGCTGGATGACACTTAAGGGGCTTAGGAGAGAAGATAATCATTAGATAAGAAGACCAAGGAACCCTGGGGTATGATAGAAGATCAGAAATCAAGCCCACTTGAATAATCCATCTGATTCACATCCCTTTGGAGGGTAGGTTCAAAGAGCAAAGCACATCCTTCATGAATTTGAAATGTATCTCTTAGTGTAGTATGGAGGACAACTTACCATTGTCATATCATTATATCTTCAATGACATGCATGGTCACAAACACTGAATGTCATTCCATGTGTTTCTCTAAGTGTTTTACTCCTTTTTGAAAGATAGGCATGTTGTCGTCTTTTCACAAGATGACTATAACACTTTATGTTGAAAAGTGTGCAACAAGAAATGCTTGTTGAGAATGCAACAAGATGATGGAGCTTAGTGGAAAGGAGTCGCCTTCACTAAGTGGGCCCGCAGGCTATATTTGGCGCAAGTCTATTATTAGACTATGTCTATTTTTAGACATATGGATCATGTCTATGGATTGCAGGTTGTTGTTTATGGATGATTGATCAAGTTGGAAAAAATAGATGGACTTCTATTTTTAGACCACAACAGAGTGACACCATAGCGGAGTGACTGCTCAGTCTAAATATAGAACAGTCAAATATTATTAGCTCATAATAATATTTAGACTATAAACTTTGTCTTATTCCCTTGGAGCACTTCAGGATGAGCTACGGATGTGGTACATGCAGATCCCAGAAGGAAATACATGGTTACCTATGGGATGACTAATATTTGCAT
>APFE030906215.1:3049-26759 GCA_000404065.3 Pinus taeda | reverse complement strand
TAAATCAACAAAACATGAGAAGCATAAGATACAATAAAAACACCATGTATATATATATATATATATATATCGTGTGGCACACTAAGGCGCTCAAAAAATAAGTGTACATGTCTGAAATAAAGTCGACGTCCTCAGTACATCTGAGACGTATGTCTCTCAAAACAACAGTGGAAAATAAAACCTAGGCGTCTACTGCGATGGGTTATGCTCTCTGTAGCATGCTACCGCTGGTGCCACCCGCCTCAAAAGGCGGTGCATCTCGGGTTCCACACCCACTGTATGGATCTGTGCAGCTAAAGGGACCTCCTCGATCCCCTGGTAATCTGGGACTCCTGCCAGTAAGCCATCAAGGTTGTGTACCACAGTCTCTGTCATGTCACCTGCTGGAGGAGCCAAGGCCAAGATGGCAGCGCCTTGCCCCTCTCTCCGTACCTCCGGGGCCAGGCCCAGGGGTCTCACAGGTCCCACATCTGCACAGCATAGCATTTATTAGGACATGTACATGAAAAAATTCAAAAACATTACAAAAGATTAAAATCAAAAAGAGATCAAGTGTTTTACCTCCATCGTCCCACTGCTCTCCCGTAGGCAGTGGTAGGTCGGGATCACCGTGGAAGTCGATACCGCCGTATGGCTAGTCCTCGACGAAGATAACCTGGCAATCTATCCACTCTCAGAAGAAAACACCCCACGACACTGAGCGGCCGCCACCTCCGCGTGGCATGACCCGGGCCCATTTAGTGGCCCTCGTCTCTCGTGGACTGTTAGGCGGATCTACCACCATGGTCTGCAGCCGAAGGGCTGACACCCGCTCGAGCATGAGCGGAAGCAAGAGCGATCCATAGCCAAACTGCTTCGACTCTCCACATCGACAGTTACTCAATTGTCTCTTCATGCTGTTGGTCATAGCTGCTGCCCAGTTGAAAATTGTGGGCTGTAAGCACTCAAGAGCTAGTAATAGGTTGGCCTTTGAGGCCTCATGGTTGGCCAGACTGCCTGCTACCCGCGTCACTAGGAAGAGTATAGTACGAAGGACTATGTCGCCAGCAGGTCCAGCACCCACTGATGGAATGCTTGCTTTCCCGCTCTGTGTCTTGACCGCCTGTGGGCACACTCGGGTCATGAGTTGGTCAAGCATCTCGCCGCTAGGTCGCTGCCCCTCCAGGATGGGCATCACACCTCGGCGAGACAATCCGGTCAAAAAGTAGATATCCGAGGAGTCAAACTCTATGTCACGGCCTTGGATCGTAAATTTCCCATCCACTGGGTTCTAGGCTCTGATCAAGAGCTCTAGGAGGTCTGGCTGAGCCCTCAAGCGTGGAGTGAGAAAGAATTTGAGCAAACTGCATGCCCGCATTGCATTTCGGCATCCGACATCAGCGAAAGTGGCCATATCTTCATTATTGTGGGCCCTCTCTTGCCACACAAAGGCCATTATGTCCTGCATGATCACCCAAAAGCATTAGGCTACCAAAATTTGAAAATTATCCATTCAAATTATTAAAAATAAATCTTCGCGGCACCACCGCGACTGTTTCTAAAACTACCGCGCTGATAATGGCGGCCCTTTGTATTTTCTTTGGGTCAGCGCGGAAGAACACGGGTTTTCTGCGCTGACCCGGAAAGTGGTGTGTGTTGATAAAATCGGTCAGCACGGACTCGATGGGCGAATCCGCGCTAACCGAGAGCACACCTACGCTCAAAGAATTTGGCCAAACGATCGAATCCTATGGTGAAAGTGCTCAAAAATAGACTCAAAATGAAGCGCAAGGCAAGAGGGACCTACCTGGAATTAACTGTTGGAAGAACGACGTCCGCACGATGAAGAATTCGCTCCATCAACTTTGTAGTTCTACAACGTTCTCCAAAGCTCAAATGGTAAAATGGTAAAAATGATTTTTACACCCCCCTATTTATGGTAAAAAGTTCTAAATTAACTTTATAAAAGTGGGTTTTTCACCTTTTATCATGAATTTAGTCTTGATGTCACTATGTTATGCCTTGATGCATGTTTTACTATGTTTTTCGACATATCGAATGGGTTTACGCGAGTGTTTTTCTTGTGCAAGTCCTCGGAATCGATGAAGTCATGGTGGATCTATATACACTTGGTCCCAAAAAAAATGTCGTCTTTAAGCTCTTTTCCGACATAAAACAAGAAAATATAGCTGAGCCTCCTTTCAGCTCGTTAAAAGGAACGAGAGGCGGTCACTTTTAAAGCTCTTTTTTCGACCGATTAAATTAACAAAGATCGCCGGGTGTTTGTCGTTTCGCACTCGTTATTGGCTCTAAAACGACGTACTTTTGACCGCTTTTTTACATTTTCGGGTCGAAGTCACTATTTACGAAAAGTACTCCTCGGTCGTAATGATCGGGCGGTTCTTTCGAGCATCATTTTATACTTTTTCAGGATCGAAAGACACAACTTTACGAAAAAGCACCCCCCTGGAGTTTTCTTTTCCGTTGTCTTTTCAGACTCTCTAAATATGAAAAGATGCCGAGTTCGTCCTTTGTCAGAATCGTTCAAACTTAATGACATCGGATTCCATCAAAATGACGCTCCTCAAGCATATGCTATCCCTGTCAAGCTTGTCATCCAAAAATAACTGGGGTACTCGCCAGAAATGGTGGGGGAAATAAAGGAATCATAATCATCGTCATCAGCAGTATGACACTCTTGAACATGGCACTGTTTGCATTCGTGTCTGGGTGGGGACATCTCATCTCGTTTCACGTTTGCCTCCATGGGTTTGGGTTATCCTATTTGGCCGTTCATCTGCTCATTGCCCTCTCATTACAACCTCTGATCATTTGACCCCAAATACTGCCAAATCCGTCATTGTGCTGCTGATATGTTCAAGAGAAGTTGGCCTCTGCAAGTATAACCTCCCTCTGATATTTCACGCAAAAAATATTGTCTCTTTCCATCTCGTGTCGATGATGTGGGAAACATTATGGCCCACCTTCGACAAGATCACTTCCTATCGACTTCAGCTCATTATCCAGGAAAGTGGCCTAGAGACTCCCTTCTGGTACCTTGGAGCCTGCATGCCTCAATGGCAGGTTCTTCATGTTCGACGCGAGGTTTTCATCATTGGCCTCCGATCGAATGACTCTACGGGTGTTCGACACTGGCTCATTCATTCGCATGTCGTGGATTGTACCTATAGTAGCTTGAGGACCATCGTCATTATTGGTGGCCCCTCTCGCGTCTGTTAACAGCTTTCATCATTGGCTGGTAATCAGACGATGTTCAAGCATGTTCGACTTCGACTCCTGTATTCACATGTTTGGACTTGTACTTTTTTCGGGTTTGGATGGAGCGCAAGACCCTGGTTCTAATCTGCTGCGGGCCAGGTTGCGATTTTGTGGATCATTATTACATGGCTCATTGATGGATGGCTGCGCCCATACCTGAGTCTTTTAGGATGGCTGCGACCATAGCTCTTATCATCATGGTCTCTTCAGCTGGGTAGCTGCGTCCATACCATAGACATTCTTTGTATGTCTTTTGTATGGCTGCGCCCATGCCTCGACTACATGTAATCGAAATATCATTTGTATCTACGTGCAGGTTCTTCCTGGTGGTGTTCCAGTTCAGCAGTTTTGTAAAGCATTTCACCCCTCCCACTCTCTCGGGCTTCATGCTTTAGGGGGCATCTGTTACACAGTAAATTGCCACTGTCTCCTTGTCAATCTCCCTACTGTGTCATAAAATCAAATCCATCATGCTCATGCTCTCTAAAATGGCCAAAAAACCCTCTTTGCCTAAGTTTATTGGATCATCGCGACTGTTATTAAAATAACCGCACTGACTGGCGGATGATAGTGCAATTGATGCGCTGCCAGTGCGGAAGCACATGGGTTTCCCGCGCTGATCGAATTTCATAGCCAGCGCACCCTCTGCTTGTACTAAGTCGTGCTGACCAGACTTCTCCTGTTATTGGGATGTGATGCCAGTGCGCCAGTCCAGTTATGCACCCGCACTGATCCCGTTTGGGCGAGTTTATTCTAACAGCCAGCCTTCCAGATGACTCCAGACCTGGTTGTTGGCTTTGTAAAGGTCTCCCTCCCTTCTATGGCATGTCTGTTCGCCTTATGAGCCACCTTTCTTGGAGATAAGCTCATCCTTTCACTATTCATGGAGACTCCTTCTCCTATATAAGCCTCCACCATTGCCATGAGCAGCTAGTTTTTTGACATATAGACTTGGACATAAAGGAATTCATAGTGCATTAGTGCTGCTCTTAATAGGCATTTGGTGTGTCAAGTGTGGATTTCTAGAGAGCTTAAGGAAGGTTATGAAGCTTTGTTGCCTTGTGTGAGAGAGAGAGTTGTTTGTCTTGGGAGATCTACCTTCAAGGCTGAATGCTTATGAGACTTGCTGGCTAGACCCTCTAGAGAAGGACTCAGCGTCAGAACATTGGTTGTACCTTTCTCTATTTCTGATTAATAAAAGATATATGACTATTGTTATGGTTCCATTCTCATTTGTCTTATAATGGTTAATGTGAATTACATCCTTTCTGACTGATGTATAGTTGCTTTTACTAGATTTTACGCTTGTGTTTGTCTTCCCTTTGCCTGTGCAGGTGTCCGACCACGAGGATAGTGGAGGATTGTGACCGGCTGGAGCGAAGGAGCGAGAGTGGCATCTCTTCATCAAACATAGCGCTGGAATCCAAGTAGGTGTTCATTACCCACTTGTTAATTGCAACTAGGAACTTACAGAGTAGCATTGATTGATTGTTGCTAGACCCATTCTGGGTTAGTAGGGATCGCCTCTATCCGTAGAGGGGATTTACCTCTCCAACACAACCTATCATCGAAGGCAAGAAACCTGCCATTAGGGCATGTAGATTCCAAGGTATTGATGATTTCTAGATCATCTTTCTAGATAATGAGCTGAAGTTGATACAAAGTGATCTCTCGTAGACAAGCCCACAACACGAAATCATAGATCAAGTTTTGAAGAAAATTATTGGCAAGGACTGACTCAGGGATGGTCAAAATGGATGACAGATATTTTGCAAATGAATGGTTTGTTTGAACGACTTATTGAACACATAACGATACTGCAGATGGTTTGGTAACAATTGACCCAAATCTAATACCTAGAAACCGGCTGAAGACTTTCAATATGGTTTGATTAACTGTTAGGCAAAGGATTTCCCAACCCAGGTGAACAATAGTGTCGTGTTCAAGAGTGGTTAACTGCTTTTCTAAAACACAAAGTGTAACAAACAAGTTCATTTTTCTCTATTTTCCCCCACCATTTCTGGAAAGTACCTCTTTATTTTTGAAAAGCTTGAGGAGGATAACATTTTCTTGTTTATAAGCTCATCCTTTGGATGAGTCCAACTTAGTTTAAAATTCGAACCCTAAGAAGGAGTGTTTCATTCCTGTTTAAATTGAACAGGTCCTTTACTGTTAAATTTTAACGAGTCCAGTGTAGGAAAAACTTAGTGTTTTTCAATTTTAGGGAGTCAGAAGAAAAACTTAAGAAAACTCCATGGGTGTCCTTTTTTGTAAATTTGTGTCCCCCAAGCCTGAAAAAGTATAAAATAATACTTGAGAGAACCGCTTGACCATTACGATCAAGGAGTACTTTTCATAATTAGTGGCTCCGTTCTGAAAAATTAAAAAAGTGATCGAAGACACGTCGTTTTATAACCAATATCGAACATGAAACGACAAAAGTCTGTTGATCTTTTCATGTTTATACGGTCAAAAAAGAGCTATAAGTGGACCGCCTTTTTAATTCTGTTTAATGAGTTTAGAAAGGAAAAAACTCGGAAATATTCTCATATTTTACGAGTCAGAAAATAGCTTAAAGAGGACTCCAATGTTTTGCTTTTTTGTAAGTTTTTGAAGAGTCCGAAAAAGTGAAAAAGTATGCTCTTTGTTGAAAATGATCATTTTCCCCGAAAAATCCAATATTCTACACAAAAACTCAAAACATTACCCATATTTGTTTAAGATAAATAAAAATGTATCAAAAAGTTACCTTGTGAAAAATAAATAAATTAAAAATTCATTTATTCAAAAAAACTTATAAAAAGGGCTTTTGTAAATCCATTTTTACCATTTGATTTCAGAGTGAGAAGTGAGAGCTTTTGGGTAAGAAACTTCTTATGAAGATTGCGGAAAATCCATCTATTGGAATCGAAAACCGTCAGCTCCAAGTAATCCACATCATCCTTATCTTGCATTTCAACTGTTTACATTTCATTTTTAGGCTTTAAAATTGATTTTTTAAGGAGAATTTGGCTTAGAAATTCACTCGCGGGGGTCTGCAGGTGCAACATGTGGCCCTTGTGGACCCCGAATTTTTTCTACAAAGGAAAAAGTCATGGGTCCACACCTATTGCTTACGACGAGTGCAGACCTATGCACTATTTGTAACCAGTAGTTGCGGACCCCACGAAATGGATTTTAAAAATTCAAATTTCTCTATTTCCGCCCGAAAATTTTCGAACTAAACTATTCTAATATGTCGTTTTTGCATTGTAGGACATACAAAATGCTTGTTTGGTGGGAACGTGAGCATGAGGATGTGGAGCTTGCCACATTAAATCATCCACCCACAATATGGGCATTGAAAGCATGCGGACTGCTTAAGTTCTGGGCCATACCAGGCATGAGGGCCCAAGTAGACTTCTTGCAATGGTTGGTAGATAGGTGGAACATATAGGACCAGTGTTTCATGATTGGTGGCCACCGGCTCAAAATTGAGATAGAGGACATATATTTCTTGACTAGTTTGCCCAAGAGAGGTGAATGATTATCTCTTTTCAGGACTAGGCCAGGTGGCCAGTCTGTCGCTAGTCTCCAATTGGAGTTTTGCAATGATCAAACAAAGGACAAATGAATCGATAAAAAAACTATCAATCATCCTGAGCTTAAGGTTATTGCATTCAATGTTAGCAGACTATGCGGGAGTGTAGCATTGCATGTAGCTACCAAATCCCAGATGCAAATGGCAGTAGACTGTTATTGAGGTACCATCTTCAACTGGTGCGAGGTTGTGTTATCGAATGTAAAAGGCCAACTAACTAGAGCAAAGAATGGACAACTAAAAAACTTTGGATATGGTTTCCTCATTGTGAGTTTTGGTCTAGAGAGGGTCCCTATGCTGGTCTCACAACAACTTTCTGTTGAGGCTGGTCTTCCTCGAGAGCCTAGCATAATGCTTTGGGTTGCAATGATGGCCAGTCACCCTGAGGAGGGTTCAGAGGCTGTTCAATTTCCGCCTGAATATTTTCGTTGGTTGAGGAACCAACTTTTTGCGATTCAGGATTTTCCATATGTTGGGATGGATTATCGCAGTGACTTAGACATGATTCTTCCACCAGGAGAGCAGTGGGATGATTTAGGTAAAATCATTTTCAACACTTTCAAAGTTTTAACTAATTTTTTTGTTTTTTAAATCATCCAAAACCGACAATAAAAAGTTTTAAATGTAGATGTGGGTCCACGATGACCAACCGCTCTCCAGCCGTATGAGAGGAGACACCCAGATGCAGCAGTACTAGCCCCATAGGACCAATCTACAGAGATCCTGACTGATTTGGAGAATCATCTAGAGCGTTTGACGACAGATATTCGAGAGACTGGCATAGATGATATCCCACCTAGGTTACAACGATATGTGATTGGGGTCCCAGGACATTTTAGGAGGTTCCTTTGTAGGGTGTCCCAAGCAGTGGTTTCTTATCGTGATCATCACCATGGATAGGATGATCGTTTTGGTAGACTCACATAACATTTTTGTCTTTTGTACTATCATTTTGCCGATCATAAGGTGTTTTTCAACCTATGATCGGAGATGATGTGTATTTTGACACACTTCTATGCTATAATATATCACTATTACTGGCTATCTTGTGTAACATGTTATTGAATTTGTTTTAATTTTACTGTTTTAATTATTGCAAATGTTTATTTATCATACGAGAAGCAACTGCATCTGCTAATGTATTTAAATGTCTTGGAATATGTTGATATTCAATATAATAAAATTCATGTTCCAAGAGACAAACTCTCAAAAATAATATTAATAACACTGGATTTCTAATGGCATAAACCCTATTAAGCTATAATACAACGAGTTCAGAATCTAACCTAACAATCAAACTCTGAATCCCAAATGAGATGGATTCAGATAATAACTCAATCACTACACTATACTCTGCGATGTTATTCATTGTTTGACCAAGGCTTACTCCATGCATAGATACTAACTCATCAGAGGGAAAATAGATAACCCAAACTGCGGAAGAAATGTTCCATGTACTACGACAAGCACCATCAGCAAAACCAATTTATGTTTGAAGGGATGTCGACATCCACAATATCAAGAGTAAAATCAAGATAAGCAGAAATAATGATAAAAGCACTCTCTATACTAGGCACACTTTCCTCATTTAAAACACAGCAGCTATAAAGAAACTAATCTAACAAAAATCTCCACACCGAAATTTAAGCATAATATCTCTTCAGGTAAAGCCCATTTCTAGGTTTACCTAAAGAGACACCGTCAAAATCTACCAATTCATAGGCCCTGTTTGCCAGTTTTCACTTAACAATATAAGGACCATGCCACATAGGTACAAATTTTCCAGCCCCTAGCTTATCGTTTGCTTGATCGTATAGTAAAACTAGGTATCCTTCCAAAAAATTACGAGGTGTAACATTTCGGTCAAACTGAGCTTTTAGTCGTTTGACATGAGCCTCGATTGCTAATGAAACATTGCATCAATTCTCATCTAGCTAAGCTAAGTACAAAAAATGTTTCTCCTCTTCAAAAGTGGCTGGGAGTAATTCTATGGCTAATTGTAATGACGGAATTTCGCATTCAATGGGTAACACTGCTTCCAAACCATAGACCAGTTGAAAAGGAGTGAAACCAGTTGATGTTTTTACTAAGGTTTGATACTCCCAAAGTGCTAAAAATAACATTTTATGCCAATTCGACCTATGAATACCAATGATTCGTCGGATCATAGTGTCTAAGACCTTATTGATAGCTTCAACCAGACCATTAGCCTGTGGGTAATATGGAGTAGAACTATCCTGACGCAGGCCAAGTTGATCTGTCAGTTTAGTCATCATGATGTTTTGAAAATGACTTCCATGATCCATAATAATAGCTTGGGGAACACTGAATCTAGCAATTATATGATTGAAAATTAAAGTTACAGCAGTTTTTCCATCTGCCGAAAATGCAGGCATCGCCTCGGCCCACTTAGTAAAATAATCTGCTACTAGGATGATATACGCATGCCCCCTGACCGAGGGAGGGTTACATGTAATAAAGTCAATACCCCACTTTGTGAAAGGACTGACAACAATTATAAGGTGGACAGGAGCGGGTGGAGCACACATCTTATGATAAAAAAATTTGATAGTTGTGGCATTTTCGGACTGCATAGATACAATCTTTGAATAAGGATGGCTAGAAATAACCAGCGCACAATATCTTTTGGGCTGTGGCATACCCAGACATATGACCACCATATGCTCTAGAGTGACAATCATTCAAAAACTTTTCAGCTTCTTCATGAGTTAGACAACGTCGGAAAACAGAATCCGCCCCACAACGATAGAGTGTATCACCAATAATATTGTATTGTTTGGATTGGAAACGTATTTTCCGTCACTGAGATCATGAGATTTCAGGCCAAAAATATTGGGTTTGGAGATAAACAATAATATCTCCATACCATGGATCAAGAGTACTGATAAGAAACAAGGATTCGTCTGCAACGGGCTCTTCCGCCATAGTTTCAGTATCAGTATGTGGGAAATCACACATCAGTTCTACAAAAACCAAAGATTTCTTTGCCTTGGATTTTTCAAATTCCAAGTCAAATTCCTGCAGGATAACAATCCATTTGGAATACTTGCCCCTTAGCGATTGTTTGGTCAAGATATACATCATATGGTTACAGTAAAAAATTACCGTGTTTTTGCGCAATAAGATGTAGTGATGAAATCTTTGGATACCTTGAACAGCTGCCAAGGCCAATTTCTCCACATGTGAATATTTAATCTCAGTCAAATGCAGAGTTTGACTAAGATAGTAAATCACATGTTCATTGTTGAATTCATCTTCCTGAACTAAAACCATCCCAATGGTGGAATGTGAAGCAGCCAGGCACAAAAAGTAATCCTGGTTGTAATTGGGAGGATGTAGTAACGGTGCATGGGTTAACGCGTGTTTTAGTGCATCAAACGATTTGTCAGCTATCTCATCCCAAAAGAATGGAGTATTCTGTTTCAACAACCTAGTAAAACCTTTTGTTATCTCGGTGTAGTTAGGAATGAAACGATGTAAAACGTTTTCTTTCCCTTGCAAACTTTGGAGTTGGCGAAGAGTCGAAGGAGGAGGTAATTTGACGATAGCTTCAACCTTCGAGGGATCAACATGAATGTCAGCTTTCGAAACAAAAAATCCCAATAAATGACCCATTTCTACACAGAATACATATTTTTGTGGATTCAGCCTAATTCGATAATGCCTACATCTCATAAGGATATCTCGTAAATGCGTGAGATGATCAGCTCTACGTAATGAATGGGTAGGTAAATTATCGAGATAAGGTTACACAATGTGTTTGATGTCATGAAATGCATAAGACGTAGCCCTTTGAAAAGTTTCTCCAGCGTTCTTCAATCCAAAAGGTAATTTTCAATAAGCAAATGTCCCCCATGGACAAATGAAAGCCATTTTAGGTTGATCAGTAGGGAGTATGTTGATTTGATTGTAATCGGAAAAGCTATCCATAAAGGAGAACATTTCACTACCGTCACAATCATCAATAATTTGATCGATATCGGGGGTTGGATAATTGTCCTTAGGACAAGCTTGATTATTATCCCTATAGTCGATACATATTCTTATCGTTCCTTTCTTTTTGTTAACAGGAACAATATTCGATACCCAATCCATTAAAGGAATTGGATAAATGAAACCTGCACGGAGTAATTTCTCAACTTCAGCTTTAATAGTAGTGGCTTTTCTCGGATGTATCTAACGTAAACGTTTCCGGATAGGTTTAGTATCTAGGTAAGTTTTAATTTCATGGACAACAATTGATGGATCGATTCCTGGCATTTCTTCACATGACCAGGCAAACACGTCACAGAATTCTTGAAATAGGGCTTTATAGGTTCAGATTTCATTGTCCGTACAGGAAGCACCTATATGAATGTTTTCAATTATTCTGGGTTTAATTGAAATGTCAATAGGAACCGTTTGAGAAATATTTCCCAAATTTAACTCAGAATCAGGATGTTGCAATGGATTCTGTGGTTGTTTGACATAGTCAGTAGTAAAAATAGATGAAAAATCATTTTCAAAATGATCAAGCTCGGGTAAAAACGAAGATCGATGATGAAGATCTTCCCATGGTAAATCATCAACAGACAAAAGTTCACGGATCTACTCATCAGTATGAATAGGATTAGAAAATGTTGTTGAAGCCGAGGTTGATATCAAAAGTGATTCTCCATGGACCACATTCATTGGATCAGTTTCGGTTGAACAAGAGTCAGGAAACGACTGTACTGCCTGATATGTAATTTCAAAGGGACTCAAAGGCATCATGTTACCAAATGAATCCACCTCGGAATCGGAAGGTACGATCCAAGGATCATCAAAAGAAATAGTGTTCAATGAAATCATATGAATAGTTGCAATAGAAGGTGACACATTAGGAGGAGGAAAGGAAAAAGTTCCCAGTAAACCAGAATATTTAATCAAACCTACCCCAACATCTTTGTAAGGGATAGTTGTTTTACTGACATGCTGAATACTATCTGAAGAGGCTGGGTCGGATGAAAAATAAGTCATCTAGTCTATCGAAATGATCTTTCCATTATGAGGAAACTTGATAAGCCAAAAGACCGATGAAACAATAGCAGTCATAACGTAATACAAACTGCGACCTAAGAGAAGGTTGTAATCTAGAGGGGCATCAACCACTTCCACATTTAGATTTACAGTTTTGCCTTCGACCCCTATAGCTAAATCCTGCAAAATTCCAAAAGGATGGAACCCTCGGCCATCAAAAGCCTTTAGAATCATCGGAGATTGATTGGGTGTGGGAGAACCAAGCAATCTCCAACACTAGATCAACATAATACATGTAGAAGCTCCCTCATCAATCACAGTCCGAAAGCAAGGTCTGTTTTTGATAAACGCTGGAATCTGGAAATCTATTTGATGAGGTAGGCGGGGTGTACTATTCTCTAAATCGAAGATTATTAGGTTTGAATCTTGAATATCAACAGCTCCTATAGCAGACAATAGTATTTACACTGTGCTGGGCATGATTGCAGCACTTCCAAAGCCGACATTGCTGAAGGGGAAATAGCTAAATCTTCAACAATGTTATAATTCTGAGTAGCTCTCACATGTGGATTGAAAGCTTATTTTTGAAGTATACCTTTAGTGGGTGGTTTGATTACTAAGTCGGGGTTAGGTTTCTCGATCTGTAGCAGATCAGAACCAGGAGGAGTTGAAGTTGATGGGTTTGAATTAGAAGATTCTGCTTCTTTACCACCAACAGGATTTTACTACCATAATCTTGCGATCGCGTCACAATCCTGACATGAGACATCATCATAATGGGTTCTTCTGAGGCATTCGAGGAAGAACAAATCATCTTACTATCTTGATTAGGAAAATGATCCTTCAATACAGCAGGTGTTTGACAACCTTTGACGATTTTCAAAACCTCTGCTCAATGTGGGCATTCTTTAGTAAAATGATCCTCGTCACAAATGAGACAAGGATAGAGAGGTTTACGTTTCTCGTCAGTAGATTCATTTTATCTGTTTTCTCTTTTGAGTTTTGTTTTTTTTTTATTCTTCCCCTTCTTTTTACCATCGGATTTTGTTTTGGCCATAGATGATTCTACGACATGGATATCGGCAGGAATTTCAGCGGAAGAGTCTCTTATCGGGGAATCTAGTAAAGTTATAATAGGAGAAGAATTCTTTGAAGATTTCTTCTTGCTTTTAGTACTAACTGAACCAATCATACCATCAGCGGCATGAGACCCTGAAGGAGCTACAGTTATTTGTCCATGTTTCGGAAGATCGGGGATTTTTTCATGTAACGTACCTGACTGCCTATATATGAGGTCAAGGTACTGAGCCTGAGCAATTACTTGCTCTTCAGTAACAACTCTTGCCTTAGCTACATCTTTAGTGATTTTAGGTAATAATGATTTTACAAACCATTCTGCTAAAATTTGATCTAGAATAAAAACTTTCACCAAACATCGTCTACGCCGCCATTCATGAATATGATCAAAAATATATGTGGACATGGATTGTTTTAATGAAGTTAACAATTCTGTGCCATTGTTGTATCTGACAAGCAACTAAAAATGAGTTAAGAAAGAGGTGGCTAACTGACTAAAATTATAAAAAGAGCCTTGTGGTAACTCAATGTACCATTTGGCAGCAAGACCAATTAGAGTTCGTTGAAAAAGACGTAAGCGAATTGAATCATCAATGATGGAATTAGATGCACACCAGAGGTGATAAGTCATCACATGATTTGACGGATCTTCTCCTGACTTACCCTCGAACTTTGGGATATCACTGGGAAACTTATTAGGCATTGGTGGCCAATGCGAAAGATAGTAAATCAGATCGTTCATAAGAATCCAAAGTTGCAATAAATGTTAACTAGTGGTTAGGGTCGTGAAAACCTTGGGTAACAAGACTAGCCCCAGGAGGAGGATATCCAGGACAACCTAGAATTGGATTTGCATTAGGAATATTATAACCTCCTGGGAAACCAGGATTAATCGGACCAAACTGGGGTTGCTGAGGCTGTTGATAAGTATAGCCAGGGTACGGTTGATACTGATAGACTGGGTTTTGTATAGTAGGACTGAATTGGTACTGTCCCTGGTACAGTTGATAAGTAAATTTCGGTTGACTTGTGACAACCATACTTGGACTAGCTTGTCCTGCAGGCATTTGGACCGAAGTTTGAACTGTAGGTCCTGACTATGGTAAAGAGGCCTGAGGAGTTTGCACTGATACAGGAATAGTAGAAATCGGAGCTACCGATACTCCAGAAACAGGTGTGGATTGAACAAAAGCTCTAGTAGTTGCATAGTAGTTTGAGGCGGAGTCCAAAGTGAACTAGGCCCAGACTGCTAAACTAAACCAGGTGCAGAAGTTTGAATAATAGGCTGGACAGGTTGCTGGGTTGGACCAACAACCATAGGTTGTCTAGGTTGACTTGATAAATTCACATTAGGTTTCATAGTCTGTTGAATTTGAGATGGATCCCACATCATATTCGTTCCAGGGTATGGACCCATAAAAGGTTGTGCATATGGAGGACCATAACTGGGTTGAGCGTAGGGATGATAATTAAGTGGTACATTTCCAGCTACTTGTACAAATGGTTGACCAGAAGGTGGTTGGAAACCTTGAGTTTGGTACTGACCTTGAGGTTGATAACCTTGAGGCACATACTGAAACTGGGGTTGACCTTGAGGTATATATTGAAACTAGGGTTGACGTTGAGGCACGTACTGAGTATGGGGTTGACCTTGAGGTATGTACTGTCCTTGAGGTTGCCCCCTAGGTGGTAATTGACTACCTTTAGGTTGGCCCCCAGGCGGTAATTGACTACCTTGAAGTTGTCCCCTAGGTGGTAATTGACTACCTTGAGGTTGCCCTCCAGGCGGTAACTCACTACCTTGGGGTTGGCCCCCAGGTGGTAATTGACTACCTTGAGGTTGTGGATTTGGAATACTACCAGACATCATAAGAATTTCTTCTACACTCAATGGTTGAGTTCCATTATTACCAGTTGAGATCTCATGTCCGATTGGTTGAGGAGATGCTTCTGAAAAAGTACCAGTGAGTGACTGATACCACGAAGGAACAAAAGGACCGCCATATAAAAATGTTTCTGGTGTTTGGGAAAACATAGATGACTGTATCGACATATTCAATGGAGGATAATAACCTCTGGGTGTTGGGTGAAAAGGAATTCGAGGTGGTGAAAAACTAAGGCCTGGATTTTCTAAAAAAAATTTCAATGATACGTACCAAGCATCACTACTAAAAGGACTATAGAAAATTGATTCACACTCCCTAAGTTCTAAAGTTGGTTGATTTTCGAGAAGAATTATGTCTTCGTCCGAACTAACAAGTTCTTCAATAGAAATGAGGCCAGAAGCAAGATTTTGGGTAATGATATCTCCTACCCTGGGTGAACCAGGACCACTAGAAGTTGGAGAAGAAAATTCTGAAGATGGAGTAGGAGCAGGTTCAGTTTCAGGCTCAGAAATTTTAGGTTCATCGGCTAATTCACTAGTAGGAGAAATACTACCAGTAACTTCGGAAAGTGAAATTGGCTCAGAAATATACTCTGTTGTCTGTACTTGATAATCAGGATGAACAACTAAGGATGACTCTCTAGCTTCTAGTGACCCAAATCTACTATCACTAGGTGTTACAAGAGCTCGTAACCCTTCAAGATGGCTTGGTTTATACTCAGGAGGTTTCCCGTGAAGTCTACGAGATTGTCTCGGTAATTCAGCCATGATTAAATATTTAATTACTCACACACAAACAGATTTTTTTTCAATAAATCCACCTAAATTATCTAAAGAAAAAAACAATTAAATCACACACCTAAAAGAATCTAAGAGTTCAAATCACACACAAACAGTAACTTCCCGTACTAAAAACACTAGTTGGTGATGAAATCCAACGTCGTAGAATTTTAATACAGAAAGGGCGGTTGGAACAATTACCCCAACAACCTGCTTAATGAAACCGACTGGCACAAGTTTCTTCACAAAACCATCTCGAGTGAAGAGAACCCCCTAGAGAGTCCAAGTGAGTCTAGTCAACGTCTGCTCTAGGTATAGTGAGACCCGTCCTTCACCGTCACCTTAGGAAATAATCTTAAGTTTATGGACACTAAGGTTACCAACAGCAACAAATACAACTGGGGGAACAGTCTACGATCCGATCTACACACAAGGGCAGAGTAAAAAAGCTCAATCCCCTTGAAGGCTCCTTGACATGATCAATCTGAGGTTTACCAACAAGTGACCCTAGGCTCCTCAACAATGGTTAATCCAAGGTTTACCATTTATAATACGTGCAAATCTTCTATCTTTCCCAATGAAATAGACTTGATTGTCTCAAAGGTTTGGACATGATCTCATGATTGAATCCTTTAAGAGGAGCTTCCCATAATGTATCAATTACAATTGGATTTATCTCCTACCTCAAGATATAGCTACTTGTTTGTTTTAACTATCTTGGAGAGTTAATTACTCCCTACTCCAAGATACTAGCCTAAGCTATATTGGTGATAAGAGCCCTAGAAATAAAAAGATCACTAGATCAATTTTATTTAAGCATTACTTTTATGGGTTGTTCCTTAAGTCAATATGTATGGAAATGAAACTTTGATGGTGTGAAGACTCGACTCCAAAAACACTAAAAAATGCACCTAAAATGATAAACAATTCGTTTTTCTTTCAATGAATTTCTAGCTAAAAGAAAGAGTTCGAGAATGCAATTCTTTGAGAAACAAATCCTTCTTTCAACACATAAATAAAATTTGTCTTTTTCAATAAAAACTCAAAACGAAACTACTAATCATGCTCACAATAGGTCCCTTTCCTTTTGAAACCTCGAAACTACAAAAACAATTTCTTTCAAAAGAGACCTACAATTTCTAGAAAACACTCAAAACTACAAAAACTAATCTTGAGATCTAAAACTGCTAAAAACCTAATTGAATAAAAGCTTCAATTCTTTTGAGGATGTTTTACTTAGTTGTTCAGTAAACTAAGGATTCATTTGTTTAGAATAACAAATCGATCAAAAACACCCAGATATGTTTTCTTTTATAAAAATGAAATTCAAAACTTACAATCAAGTTCGTTCAAAGATTTACAAAAAGAAAATGAAACCTATTTCTCACAAAGGACAGTTTTCACAACCCAGTCAGACTCATCAAGAAGACAAAAAGACACCAGGGTAATCTAAGGTTTCTCAGGCTTCTGATCTTTGAGTCACTACAGAGACCAGGTGAAAACCACTCCATGCATGCAAAACTTCTAGAAAATCATCTAAAACAAAAATACCAATGGAACTTACTCACAAGAGATTTCTGACAAAACACATGCGGATCTAGGTAGACACTAAAAGTTGTAAATGAAACCAAAACTTAAATGGAAGAAAACATTTTAGGTTTATTAAAAAATTTCACAAGGTCCGCAGGTTTCCAAAAGAACCAGATGCGGTACCGCTTTGTGTAGTAGAGGAAAAGTGCGAAGATGCACGCACTGTCTGTAAAGAGAAAGTGTGGTCCCCTGAAAACTTTGAAAAAAACAAAAAATAATTCAGATTCTAAAAACTACCCAATCCAACACACATCAAGCAAAAACCAGAAACGAGAACAAGTTTCTCAAGTCAAAGGCAAAGGAAAATCAAAAACCAAATTGAGTTCCCCAATTGAGTCGCCAATTTGTTGGCTGGATAAATTGATCTTGCGGACAAGACTGATCTCCATAGTATCAGAAGATAGTATAGCAACAAGAAGACAAGAAAATCTATCTTTCTCTAAACATATGTGATTCATAAATAACAACTATAGAGGTGTTTGGACCCTACCTTAAGTCCAACGCCAGTTTGTAGCAGCCATCCTTCAACCGTTTGAAAGAGTTTCCTTTTGAGAACCTACAATCACAAACAAGCAAACATCAAATAGCACCTGGATAGCTAATATCATAAATCATGTCCATTATGGTGATCAAGGAATCCATAAAATAAACCATAACACAACAGCTTATTGAGAAAAACAAACTTATTTGTATTAACTTTGAAGTAGAAGAACCTTACAACCTTTTCAACCTTGATGTTGAACAAGCTTTTCCCAGGGTTTGAAACAGGAATCTCTTTTACTTTGACAAGCCTTACACTCTTCCAAATGAGATCAAAGAGGTATGTAATCTCTCCTCATAAAATCTCAATTAAGAAGACTAAGTTTCGGCAGCATTTCACCTCAAAAATATTCAGCTTTCAACCTCCCAAGTAACCAGCCCAATGTTTCATTTTATAGTGCAAAGGAAGGAGATTACAGGTCCACCTATGAAGGGATAGAGTCCTCCTTCAAAGGGATAAGCTCCTCACATCAAGGGGTTAGCTCCTTAAGGTATGGGATGCATGAACCTTAAGGGAGCGAACTTGCCACCTTAAGATTCCTTCTAGAAGCTTCTAGAAATGACTCAAAGTGAGTTTTAAAGAATATACTTGTGCCTTTTTAACTTTTATAGGGGTCCGCACCCATAACACAGAGACAGAGCGGTCAGGTACACAGTAGACATGACAATTAGGTGCGGGAACACAGGTAATGCAAAGAGAAAGTGTGGAACCAGAGTTTTAGAGACTTTTGAGGGATTTCTCTCATTTTCAAGGCTTGATATGAAGAACTGAGGCTTAAGACTTGCAAAGGAGGAAAGTATGAGTGGTAATGGACTCAAAGATTGTAGAATGTCAAGGTGAAAAACTTTTGTGCAACACCTTCACCTCCAGAATTGCGCACTATTCTTAGATAGCCTAGCCTAAACTCCATATTGTGCAAGCACAAGATTTAGGCTTCATCCTTGTTCTCCTTAAGTGCACAATCTTGTAGAATACCAACCTCCCTTGACCTCCATAACTGCGTGGAAGCTTCCCCTAGGGGTCATTCCTCTCTGCCTGACCCATTATCTCTAAAAACTAATAAAGACTCTCCCTTAACCTAGCCTGAACTGTGCATTATGCAGTTCTAGGTCTCAAGCCCCAACCCTAGCTACTAGGAATATGCAATACACAGTCACTGAGCCTCCCTCCCAACTTGTAACTTAGTTTCGGCTCAATCCTTAGACGATAATGCACCATCTTAGGATAGGAAGATTGCAGACTAATGTCGTCTTGTCATGAGTGAATTGCAAATATAGGAACCTGGTGAGATGATGAAGACAAAGACGGAGGACGACATGAAAAATACATTTGTGTATCTGAGCTGCAAGTCGGTCTATCAAGGAAAAAGGACACCAACTCACAACCACAACCCAAGATTTGAGATCATTGAATATTCTTGTCACTAAGACATAAGGAGGTGGAAGAGAGGAGTATTCTCAAGCAAACATCATTCACAATAGCAATAGTGAATTGAAATTTCCACATCATCAAGAAGTCCATGTCAGTAGTGTCATCTCATGTCATGTCGTGAGTAGTCATATGACACAAAACTATTGTGGACCATGTACATTATATTCAAATGTATTTTAAAGTGGAAGTCCAAAGGACACACATAAATATGGAGAGTCATGTAAGTTGAAAAGTCATCGGAAGTTGAATAACCATGAAGGTAGTCAAAGAGTCACAAAGGGGAAGCATCACCCCTTAGTTATATATAACCCCTCATTTATGAGCAAAGGAATTTTCACCTTGCTCCCCCCCCCGCAAGGCATTAGAGAGATCAGTTAGTTATTTGAGGAGTAAGGAGCGACTTGAATGTCCCACTATTGGGGCTAGTGATGTACATTGTAAACATGTGCCTTGGGACTTTTGCTTAGTGACAGAATTCTTTTATGGCCAACACGTTCTTCATGAATGGAATATGAATGCTTGTAAGACTATTCTATGGACGTTTTTATTTCATGTGTTCTTTTACATGTACAAAGATAGTTGAACCATTTTGGTTATTTTAGTGCTTATCTTACTGAGAATGTGTTCTAATGGTTTTTATCATTGTCCCGTACTTGTGGACTATTCCATTGGATGTTAGACGGGTCCTTCTTGTTAATGTGTGTCTCTTCCTAGGTGGTACTATTACTTCTCACTTAGAGACTCACTTTTCTCCCCCCTTTATAGTAGAAGAACCTTGACGCGGTTACAACTACACACTCACCAGGCACACCTCCCTTGATTTTCGAAGACACCATTGCATCACTCTCCTATGCTAACAACTAGATCCATGGAAAATATTTAAAGATTTGGAAACCATGACTTTATAACATATGGAACTCCTACACCAAATGGAGCGAGGTCTGATTGGGACTTCATATTGGGGAGATCCCCTTGGTTGATAGATTTCTAGCATAGTCAATAGTTTCTCTTGGAAGGGGTATAATAAATATTTTGGAAATATGCTCCTTAGTAGGTACATAATCTAGTTTAACCATCTAATCCATTACTTTTCTCTTAGGAAGTGATATTTGATAGGAATTTGTTTTGTTTTGGACTGTATTATTGGATTTTTAGATATATTAATTACATTAGTGTTATTGCAAAAAATAGATCTTGGTTAAGCACAATGTCCCTAAATATCCTTAATATTTTTCATCATCCATTAGAACCTAGGTACAACATGATGCAACTATGATGTATCTACTTCAATAGTAGATAAATAGATAGTGTTATATTTATTTCGTAGCCAGGAGACAAGACTACCTCCTAGGAAGAAGGCTCCACCACTGGTGTTTTTTTTTTCATCAATACTACCTACCAAGTTATCATTTATATAAGTTTGTAGTGTTAAGTCCATATATTTGGTATTCCATAACCCAAAATCCAATGTTCCTTGCAAATATTTAAAAATTCTTTTTACTTCTTGCATATGAGTTTCCTTTGGATTTGCATGAAATCTCCCCGGTAGACCTACTACTTTCATGATATCTAGTATATAGGCTATGAGATAAAGAAGACTATCAAACTTAGATCTATACATAGGATAACTTACCTCTGGAAACTCATCATGCTTACTAAGTTTACAACTTGTGATCATGGGTGCACTAATGGGTTTTCATTCCTCCATACCAAATTTATTTAGTGATTCTTTGATATATTTAGTTTGAGAGATAAAAAACCCTTTCTCTATTTGTTGAACCCACCATCCAAAGAAGAATGAAAGTTCCCCAAGCATAGAAATTTCAAATTATTCTTTCCTATTGGCTACAAAAATCTTTCTCATGGAATCAAAATTGTTGCGGGATTTTATCCCCTAAGGTTCTTGGGTGGAACCCTAGCAGATGGAAAGTTGTCTAAATCAAGAAACATGCACGCACACAGCCATTATGCTAGAAAAAGCTATTTCTAAGGTGAGAAGAACGTACCTGAGGTCCTACGTTCGGGTAGTTCCTCAAGGGTCCAAACCCTTCTTCACGTCCCTTCAGCTCCTTTGCCCTGCAAAACCAACAATTCCAAAGAATGCAGCAGTATATGGACAAAGATTTATGTGAAAATCATCTTTATGTTATACAAGAAAGGAGTTAGTTATAAACTTTTAGACATCCATTCACACATGAAATTCAAACATGAACATCATTAACATAAAGAAAGAAGCATATCGGGAACAAGACGTGTTTCTTTATTAGACAAATAGAATAGTACAAAAAAGAGCAATATCACCTGAACCACTTCTGCAGGCTCAAAGCTCAGCCTCCTTCTGGATCCGTCCCGCCTCAAGCCTCTAGTAGGTCTCCTTCCAATACTCACTCCAAGATGTCATAACTAAGGGATGAACATCCAATCACAAGGAAACAAGGGTTTCCTGTACAAAATGGGAGAAGTGCAGAAGGCACAAGGGTCTTCAGACCTGATCAGGGGGAAATCTTAGTATAATAACCTTTCTGTATATTCTCTCCTCTTTTAGGCCTTCCCTTTGGTGTCTTTTTATACCAATTCCAAAGTAGTTTTTTAGTTAGGAATTGGTTGGGGACAGTTGAGGCCACGGGCACTAACAGGTGATCAGCAGGTAAAACCCACGATCTCTGCCCGAAAATAAGGAGTTTTATAATTTTTTAAGTGTTTTAATACATATACGCGGGTTGGGTATATATGAACCCACATATACACGCGTTTAACTCAGGGCAATGTCGCGTACAGGGAATAAAACACTGTTTTTTAGATTTTGGACCAGGTCTGGAAGGAGGGGTTGCCCTAGGCCATGAGTGCAGCATCACAAACCATAATAGTGAGATTTGGAGATATAACAGCTGCCCCCTAATATATGAGGTCAGAAGGGGTACATGATGGCCGAAATATATTAAACAAGTACATGGAAAGGAAATCTGCCAAAAGCCGAGGAGTTCTTCACCAGAATTCAGCCTGCCAAGCCACAAAAGAAGATAAAAAAGAAACACTGTCTGAGGTGGGCATACCCATGCTCAGAGAAAGCAAAGCATGTCCGCATATCAAGTACAAGCGGATCCACTAAGTATACCAGTATAAATCACTGGAAAATACATAATGGATCATCTGATCATGATCGAACAAGTACATGTCTAAATATCACATATAAATTGTCAATGATGCTGGAAGATACAACGGATCATTAATATCAAAGACTGATCCCAAAAGGTACCAACTAAACATGATGGAAAAGGATGGTACTGCACTGCAAACTCAGGTGTTAGCATATAGAATGTCGCCATGACTGACTGCAACATATAAGGTGGAATGGTATCAACTAGCAGCAACAAGAGCAACTGTCAAGTGAACCAATGAATGATGATACAACCTGAGGTCTTCACTGACGCCGTGGTACATTTCTACACGATGGGAATAAATGATCTAAAGTCAACCATGTGAGAAATCGTTTGATTACCGGTCATTGATGTATACCCATAACAAATGCGAGACTACTCACCGATAATGATAATGAGCGTCAAGGTACCTAGTACAAACTAACAAGTACGAATAAATGAGCTGAAGTCGAGCACCTGTAAGAATGTATCGATCAAGAGACAATGATGATTTCCCACTGTCGATAGCGAAGGATCTGCCACTAATGACTGCAAACCCCAAGGTACTGTCAGGTGGACTCTATATCTTTGCCCCAGAGCAATGAGTTGGAGTCGATAGGGAAAGATCCGCTAGAAGGAAGGCATTAAGGCATCCTTCATCAATCATGCAGGACGCACGAACGAGCCCTCCATATGATTGGAAGAGATAACCAATCGGGGGAGAACTGACTCAATAACAATGGTTAAGGCGTACCTAAGTCAAACTAAATCCCACCCAAGCGGAGGAGACTTTTGTTTTGAGTTCTTTGTTCAAGGGCGACACGACTGACTCTAGCTGCCAATAATAGATGGAAATACTGTCTCGTTCCCGCTCTTTTTGGAATATTTAATTTTTTTGTCTTTTTCTGTTAAGCTCGAAAAAGAATAAAAGAATGCTATGGTATAGTGGAAATAACGAGTGTCGGTGAAACAGATGATCTAGTTCCTGGGAGGGGAACTTTCCTATGCTCAATGCAGGGAGGCAAAAACTGGTCAGTGACACTCAAAGATATGTCCTTTCCACGGGACAAGGTATGTCAAGTTGCATAAGTCAAAGGTATGCAAGGTTGATTTTTTGCATACATCATGGTCAAAAGTTGGCTTAAACACGAGTCCAAATGAAGTCGGCTCTAGGCCAAAAGGTGCAAACGGTCAACATGCAATGCAACAGTACAACTCAACACAAAGGAGCCTCTAGGGTATAAGGCCAGAACAAAGCGAAGAAGCTAAGAGGAATGAGTCTTCAACGCATAAGTCATGGCGGGACTACGGAGGACTCCCAAGCCTACTCAAATTGAAGCAGCATGGGCAACAAATGTTAGTGAGGTGCTAACTACGATGCCCATGTAAAGGATGGGTCTACCATCGTGTCA
>APFE030906213.1:0-10240 GCA_000404065.3 Pinus taeda | reverse complement strand
CAAGCCTAGTGACTGGCACAGGACAGCTGCTGTCATATAATCAGTATATGACAAGGATCAACAATTATGTTGAAAACCAGATCACAGCGTCCAGCAGCTCCACAGAAGAAGCAGGGCCTCCCTCTGGGAAATCCCTCTATGACAAGCTGGAGAATCTGTTCTTTATTGAACACGAAATAAATCATCTGTTTGAAGTCCTTCCTAACTTGTATAGACATACAGAGGCAGATGAGACAGTGGCTAAAATGAGAAGACATCAGCTACCGCCAGCTGATTGGTGGCAAGCAATGTTGGAAATTTTGCCTAGATAATTCCACTTTGCTTTTTGCCTTTTTTGTTGAAAGATCAGCATACAGGTCAGCATACAGGTCAGCAGACAGGTCAGCAGGAAGATCAGCATACAGGTATAGAAAGCAGCATACAGATGACTCAGCAATACACCCAAATAGCAGGCTAAAGTTAACGCAGGATTAAAAGCACTGCTACGGCCTACTTCCCAGAGCCATAAAGTCAAATCTGTCTGACAGAAGAATGTCGGATACCTCAGCATTAAAAGTTACATTTATGTTGTCATTTACTTTTTGTAAGAGAGTTGGTGGTGCAATTTATTGCACCATAACTTTCCACTAAGATATTTTATACCCTATTTTTGTATATATATCCCCTCAAATAACGCATTGAGGGTCGGTTGTAATACAATTCTTCCTGAAGAGCTCTGTTGTAAACTGAATACTTTTTGATCATAAAAATTGCTGATGGAGATTTCTGGTTCCAACGCTGTCTGAAGATGGATATGTAAAGCTCTATTTTGTTGCAGAATTCCTGTGTCATTTGCTGAATCAATAAGTTTCTCTTACCATTGTATGTGTTTCCTGTTTATTCCATAACTTCTATGTTTTCATAATCTTAGTGAGTAGAGAAAAAGAATAGCCTAGGATTTGTTTCAAACACCCTATGCTCAATCTCTATTTCTAAATATGTTTTCTGTTGGATTAGCCATAGATATGAATTCTTAATTGCTCATGTCTAAACTTATCCTAACATGGTGAATACTGTTTAAGAATTCTTAACTGCTCTTAAGCAATACTTTCATGTTTCTTCATTAGCATAGTGAAAGATTCTCAACTGCCTTTCACTCACTAAATCCCCAATTTCACCAACAAATCTGATAAATTGATTCACACATGCCTAACTTGCTCTGCAGCAACACTCTGTCTTCACAAATCCACTTTCAAAAGCACAAATACCTCAACTCCATTGCTCAATGGAACAAACTGTCCTGTAAATCTATACCTCAGTTCTATATGAATTCATCAACCCACCAAATTCATAACAAACAGTGCATCATAACTAGCCTAAAACACTCATCAAACAAAGCTAAACTATAAAGAGAGAGCCCTCTCTGGTTGCAGGTAGGCTAGGACCTGTAACTACAAGATTGGTCAATGGTTACCTCGGCCGTATTCCCTTTAGGAAGCAGGGAACAACCTGAGAGATAACATCTAGTTCATGCCATGGAACTTTTGTTGTGCATAGATTTCATCCTGTAAGTACGCAGACATATAAAACTTTGCTCACTCACCCTCGAGAGGATTCTAAGCCTGTGCTACATGGGCCTTCAACTATCGAGCCAACAAATTTTACCAATTGAACAACTTCCCCTCATTCACCACCTAGTCCAATAGGACTTCCCACCCTTCAGGAAAGGTTTATGTTCTCTGGTGACCATGGATCCTGCAAGTGAAGATAACCAAGAGCCGGTAGGCCTTCTTGAGGGACTTTGTCTTGTACACATGGGTGGGTGTCTATTGATACTTCGATGGCTCCTTCACCCAGCCTTTGACAATGTCTCTTGGGTTCACATAACTATGGGTGGCATAGAAAAGTGATTTCATGCGTTCTATTGGCTCGAGCAAGTGACACATGCGTTGATAGCCTTAGGCCTAGAAGGTGGAAATATTTTATCCATCGACACTGCTCAATGTCATGGAATTCTCATCAATGTGTGAGACAATCCAGCTGATGACATCTGCACATGGGATGACTGGATACTTGAATGAAACCTTGTATAATCCTGGCTTCCAGATGTTGAGATACACCTATCAGTCTATAACAACCTTGGTAAAATTCCATGTAAAACTATATAAATACCACAGATGATGGGACACATATTCCAAGCTGAATGGTGGGGGGAAAATCCTAGTGGGTGTTGATTCAGTTTATTATGGCTAAGGAAATTGGAAAAGGTAATGGTTAAGGCTTTGGAAAGGCATGAGGCATTTATTGGCCTTTTATTTATGAAAATAATGGAAATTAGGAGAAAAGGAAGGTGAAACGTCATAGGTTTCATGTGAGGAGGAAAATGAAGGAAACTAATGGAAAATGAAGAAAATAGAGGCCTCATCAATAAAAAGTCTTATGAGGATCAATGGGAAAGACTTGGTCATTTCAGTTTTGGAGCTCTCTCATTATTCTCTCTCTCTCACACATATTATTAGAGACTTAGAGTTTTCTTCGAGCACTCTTCGAGGGTGTGGCATACTTGGATTTTTGGAGCAGGAAGGCAAAGGAAGAGTAGGAAAACACAATAGGGCATCAAGATTAGTAGATACATCAGATTTTCTTGTAGGTTCCCAGTTGCATGTATGATTTATTCACTAGTTTTCACATACATGGCACATGCATGTGGTTTCTTGGTCATGATCTGTCACTGGCATGGAGGATTGCCTAGATTGACAATGGATTTTCCTAGCCTTTGCATTTTCTAGATAGACATGGAGATTGTGGGTTTATTTCCTTGGTTTGTTTTGATTGGTTCTCATTCTTCCTTAGCTTGGGTTGAGTTATTAGTTCTTGGAAGCCTTGGTTGGACAAACACTCTAGAAGCCCTGTAACGACTTGGGTTGAGTTACTAGTCTTGTAAGGCCTGGTTGGAAAAATGCTTTGGAAGCCCTGTAACAACTTGGGTTGAGTTATTAGTGCTAGAAGACTTGGTTAGGAAAGTTCTCTAGAAGGCCTTGGTGGGCTGAGTTACTAGTCCTGGAAGCCTTGGTTGGACAAACACTCTAGAAGCCTGACAGTAGTTTTGGGTTGAGTTACTAGTCCTGGAAACCTTGGTTGGACAAACACTCTGGAATCCTAACAGTAGTTGTGGGTTGAGTTACTAGTCTTGGAAGCCTTGGTTGGAAAAACACTCTGGAGCCCAGTGGAAGTTGTGGGTTGAGTTACTAGTTGTGGGGGCTAGGTTGGAACAAATGCTCTAGGGCGCTAGAAGGTTGGGATAGAAACTGATCGAATGACTATTTTGGTGATGTCCATCCATGAGGTGGAATCATTGTTTAATGGGTTGAGGTGGATGGCCTTTGGAAGCCTTGGATGGTTTTTTATTGATGTGTTCTATGAGATCCCACATTCATGCTTAGAATATGGCACGGGGGTGAATAAATGAAGAGAGATTTGGCTAAGCCATTCTATGGTCGGGTGGAACATGGAACTCCCATCCCAGGTTTGGATATGGCATCATTAATGAAAGGTTATTTCTCCTTGTATTTGTATAAGCATTAAGATGGATTATATGTCGTTTATATGGCTATGATTTCATTGGAATTTATGTCCCTATTATGCTAGTTATGTATGTATTTTATGATAGAAAATACGTATGGATCTCAACCTGTTCTTACTTGTTATTGAATGCTCATTGTATCTATGACCTAATGGATGAAATGGAAACTAATGTGATAAGGAGACAATGCTTCATAGTGAATCTCAGATAAGTATGAGACCCATGTGCTCAGATCTGTTATTTACACCTATAGGTTGCATATTTACTAAGTGTTTGACAAAATTCATGTCATGGCTATTGGGATCCAGCTAAGGTCTTGAACAATTATTTTATTTAGTACTCTCATTTCCATGTTATTTTACTAATTTAGAAAGATGGTTCAAGTTTGGGCAGTGGCCTGGGCTCTGGGCCTAAAAAGGTGGCTTAATTCTTGGGGTTGCTAGCACATAACTAGCAAGTTTGGTCCATAGTCACTGGCATGTAGGCCTATGATAGCGACTTTGTGTTTCTGGTCGCTCCCTTTCCCATGGCATAAGAGTGATTATGGCCTAAGAGGTCCAGAATAGTAGTGGGACCCAGAGACGGGCTGTCATAGTGGTTGACCTATCTTCCGAGGGTTCTACTAATGATGTTGGATGATTTTGTGTGATGTTCTATCAATTCCATTTCCTTAAGGTTACCTAGGAAATAAGAGCAGGGTTTCCCTCTCCTTGGGTTGTGTGTTGATCATGATTTCATGATTGGTTTCATATGTGTTCATTATGGATGAAGTCCATGTGCTTGTTTCATTTCCATGGTGTTGATCATGGTTGTAGTGATGTCACCATGTGAAGGTTGAAGGTGTTGTAGTGGAGTATGTGTTCATTTGTGTATGGTTGATTATGCAGTTGTCATGCTTGTATGGTCCTAGTTATAGTTATGCATGAAATGTAGTTCAAACATGCCTTGTGAAGTCATTGTATGCAATTTAGGCCATCATGGTTCTATTGGTTGTTATGATGCTAATGTGTTTGCCAATATAGAGTAGGAGATGTAGATCATCATAATGAGGTTGCAACATTAGACTTTTGGATAAGAGAAGATCGTTATACAGGTATTGCATGTTTGGAATGCAAGTACGTAAGTTAAGGAATGCTATATGCATTAGGTTTATGTACATGTCCTTTGATGTTATGGTTACGTCCCTGATAGATGATAGTTGATTATCATAGTCATATGCACATGAGTTAGATAGTCAAGAATGATAGTAACATGTGGTTGTAAGCATTGCTATTGTTGGTTAGGTTTGATAACTTGATGATTATGTATATGATATGTTGTTGATGAGTATGTTATGGGTTAACTTGTTGTTTCTATACGACAGTTAGCTTCACGATTAGGTTTTATGTTGTTGATGGGTGTGATATATAGCTTATTGTTGTTATATGCTATTAACTTGATTATTAGGGTTATTTCATTGATATCTTGATGTTGTAATTTGGATTGGTCATATGCATGATGGTTATGTTCATTGCATTGGAGACCTTGATGTTATATGTACTGTGTTAACCTAGTTTGACCTGTGCAAATGGTTATGGTTATCATAGTCATATGCACGTGGGTCAGATAGTCAAGAATGATAGTAACATGTGGTTATAAGCGTTGCTATTGTTGGTTAGGTTAGATAACTTGATGATTATGTATATGATATGTTGTTCATGAGTATGTTATAGGTTAAATTGTTGTTTCTATATGACAGTTAGCTTGACGATTAGGTTTTATGTTGTTGATGAACGTGATATATAGCTTATTGTTGTTATATGCTATTAACTTGATGATTAGGGTTATTTCATTGAGATCTTGATGTTGTAATTTGGATTGGTCATATGCGTGATCTTTATGTTCATTGCATTGAAGACCTTGATGTTATATGTATTATGTTAACCTAGTTTGACCTGTGTAGATAGTTATGGTTGTGATATTCAAGTAGGAGCCGACATATTTGTGATATGGTGTCATATTAATCTAGATTGATTGTACATATGTGATTATTATGCATGAACCACAAATTATCATGAGGTTATGATGTGAACATGCTAGTTAGCTACTGTTATGGATATCATGATTTATGTTTGAGTTGGTATGTTGTGAATTTGTATTGTACTAACCTAGCTTTATTGTGTAGACAAGATAGCCTCCCCTGATATACATTAAGGTATGAGTTTTCTTATGTTGTATATTTGGTGTCTGAGTGTTTGGTGCCTAGTTGATTTATTTAACATGGTATGTGTTACACTGAAATTTGTCACCATGACTATCTGCAGTTAATATGGCTCCATCAATAGTCATATTATCCTCCTTGTCAAGCCTTATACCTCTGCTCTCCATGTCAAACTTCCAAAAAGAGAGAAAGTCATTAAAAATCATGTTTATCTCTGGGTACGCAGGTTCTCTCTACCTTGCTTGCGTGTACGCATCCCAAGCTCATTGTACCTGCGTACTTGTATGCTCTGTAAGTCAAGGGATGGGTGCGTACTCTTGTAAAGGTCAAAAGGCGCGAGTTCATCTTAAAAAAGTTACTTGTGGTCACTTCTAGAGCTTTCTAGAAGAGTGTTTGACGTGTATTGAGCGCCTCCAGATGGTTCATGCATCCCTATGATAGAGGAACTTATCCCATCAAGAGAGGGGCTACCCCATCCAAAAGAGGGAGTATCCCATTGATGTTGGACCTGATTAACTTCCTCTAGAACACTATAAATACAGGCATTGGGCCAAGGAGGGGAGGTTGAAAGCTGAACATTCCAAAGGGTAGATGCTGCTGGAATTAGGACTTCCATTGTAAGCTTGTGAGGAGAGATTACCATCCTTTCTTGTTTCATTTGGAAGTGGGTGAGCTTGTCAAAGTAGAGGAAAACTCTTGCTGGACCCTGGGAGGAACTTGCACAACACCAAGGCTCAGGTTGTAATGGTTTCTTTTTTGTTTCCTTAATACAAATAAGTCCATTCTTCTCAATGATTTGTTGTTAATGAATTGTTTCATATACTCCTTGGTCTATATGTTGAATATGCTTTGTTTTATGGAATATTCAGGTGTTATGTAATCGTTTGATTGTTAGTGTATGCAGGTTTCAAAGTGAAGGAGGAGCTCATCCGGATCAGCGAGGCTGGACTGCTACAATGAGCGTTGGACTTGAGGTAGGATCGAAAAACACTTGGTTTCTCATAGAATAATGCATGTTTAGAGAAGGATTGCTCTTAATTGTCTTGTTTGTCACTAGAGAGTCTTAGACTCCTAGGGAGGTTAGTTTTGTCCGCAAAAATAACTCTTTCCGCTTGACAGTATGTTTGCAAGTTGGTTAAATGTTTGATGAATTTCATAATATGAGTATGCATTCCAACGATCTTGCTTTAAGATGCTTTTACTAACACATGTGTGTTGAGACAATTGATATGTACTTGAGTGTAGTAGGTGATAGTTGTAGCATTATGTTTAATGACTATGAGTTGACTATGGATTATGACATGATTGTTGTAAAAATTGATTTCAAATTGATAAGTATGATTGTCTTGATATTTGGAACATGTGGTTGACATGTGTGAGTAGTTGCAGGAAACATGCTTGGTATTAGCGTGACAAGGTAATAATTGATGTGTTTATATAACTAATAGTTGGGTGACGTGACAGTATATAGTAAGACTCAGTTGTAGCAGGGTAAAGGTAAAAGAAATGAATCATGTAAGAATTCAGTTGGCTATGTTTGGAAACCCTTGTTCCAATCGAACGAGTTCTTCGCATACAAGAAGACTTCTTAACCTTAATCTTCTCTAACATTATGTGGATACATGTTATAATCATGAACATGTACTTGACAGGTATATTAGCTAGTCTTTAGTTACAGGTGGATCTATCAAAGGATTGGAGTCCCTTGAGAGATGGCGTGGATGTGTTCAGTTGCAAGCAATGTGCTTGGCACAACAAAATGAGGTAATTGGTGTATTGTTATGTTTATTTATGCACTAACAGTTATGTTTTTATGTAAGTATGATGCAGGGGTTTGGATGGCAAGAGAGGTTTCCATGAAATCTTGAAGAAGGCTCTGGTTGAGTTTCCTTGGGAACCATGGGGATTGATTCATGATGTATATTATTAGTCTTGTGCCTTTGGTCTTTTGTGATTTTATGCACTTGATTTGAAGTTTTGTTAGTTTTAGTGCATGGCCATGCCACTTTGGTTGTGGTGTCGTATTTTTGTTATTGGTTTTTATGATCCTCCTTATTTGTTTCTTGGCTTGAATTTTATGTTTTGAGTCTTGCAAATTGGTTGGGAAAGGAGGAAATTTAATGGAGCTTGGGGAGAGATGTGTGGTACCGAATAGGTAATGTAAGACACAGATGATGATCAGTGCATGAGTAATCACAACATAAGGTAAGCTATGACTACTAGTTGGACTGGTTGGGTCCGTTGGTGTAAATTGACAGTGGCAGTAGAGTCATGAGAAAGGTAACCAGAAAAGGTAAAGTAAATGGATATTAGGTGTCATATGCCTTGGCTATGATTGGGAATGATTGTTATCAATGTTGTGCATGAATAAAGGAATTTCTCTTAGCCTAGACCTTATGTTATCTAGTAATTATGTTGTGAGCATGTTTATGTTGATGTTTATAGATGTATACATGTATGTATATATGTTGTTGTCTAGCATGATGATGATTGTTTTATGTTTATGATTATATATGTATGTATCCATGTATCCATGTATCTATGTTACTGTCTGAAGGTTATCAAGGATCATTCTTGTGGAGGAATGATTGCTTATGTAGGTAAATGACATGAATAGGTTCCTGGTTTATGAGGAATCAAGTGGAATAATTGTCGTGACAAATATATGAGGTCAACATCATGTGGTTATGAGTTGATATTATGTGATTATATTATTTCTATGTTATGGACAAGTTATACTGAGGGATACATTAGCGAAATGAAAGAAGTGTGGTTTGTGACATGTTAGGACAAGCATGGATAAGACACTGGAAGCAAGGTTTCTTGGTAGAGGTAGTGTGGTTTTTGATGTGTGGTATCATTGTTGTGCATATGTTGTATATGTTATACATGTTGCATCTGTGATGATTGTGTGCATGTTGTATTGTGCATATGTTGTGTGCGTACATGTTGTTCATGCAATATTATGTACAGGGTGTTAGTATAGATAATGTTGTATGAATGTTGCATATTCAGTGTTGGGTATGGTGCTATGTACATGTTGGATATATGGTGTTGTGTATATATTTTACTGTGTGCATCATGGATATGCAGTCTTGTATGCATATGGTGCTCTATGTGTGTTGGATATGTGGTGTTGTGTACAAATGATGCTATGTACAAGTTGGATATCTAGTGCTATGTACATGTGGTGTTGCGTGCATGTTGTACATGTGGTGCTATGTGCATATGGTGTGGACATGTTCATGATTGTGCAAGTGGTGTTGTGTTCATGTGGTGTTGTGTACATGTCGTACATGTGGCACTGTGTACATGTGGTGTCGCGTACATGTCGTGCATGTGGTACTATGTATATGTGGTATTGTGTATACATTGCACAAGTGGTGTAGTGTACATGTGGCATTGTTTACACATTGTGCAGGTGGTGTCATGTACATGTGATGTTGTGCACATGATGTGTAGGTGGTGCAGTGTAATATAGGTGGTATTGTGTACATGTTGTACTTATAGTACTAGTGCACATGCGGTATTGTGTGCATGTCATTCATATTGTGTTGAGGGCATGTGGTACTAAGTATGTGAATTTTGTAGGTGCATGTATTGTGTGGTGTTGCACATCGGGTACATATGTATTGTGTTGTGGTGTATGCTAGGTGTAGGTGTATGTATTATCTTATGCACTAGATGTAGGCATGTGTATTGTATTGTATACACTGGGTGTAGGTGTATGTGTTGTATGTTAGGTGTAGGTGCATGTATTGCATCGATTTTTATGTCGTGTGTGGTTGTATATGTGTGATGCGAACTATGTATATGTGCACCTGGTTAAGGAGAACACATTGGGTGTTTTTGGGGTGTGGTAACCGATCCGGTGTGTGTACGAAATAAAAACAAAAGTAGAGTAAGGATCGAATGAAGGATAAGTATCGATATTTTATTTTAGCTTTATTATACATGTGGTTTATGATTATGGTTTATGATGATTACGGGTGATCTATGATTCTGGTATATGATGATTACATGTGATCTGTGATTCTATTTTATGATGGTTGTTTAGTCAATTTAGTGTTATCTAAATTGCTAGTATTAATTGTCAACCCGGGGCTCGTAAACTGATGAAGTGAGGGTGTACTATATGTACTTAAGTAACTTTATTAGAGCTTTTGTTGTTTAGGGGTGTTGTTTATGATTAACTTATCTTCCTAAAATGGAATGATGATTATAGACAAATGAGTGCAAGTGTGTGAAAGGTGATCTCTATATGAGTGAAAGTGTGTGTGATGGTGATTTCTAATGCTTGCTGAATTTGTAAGAGAAAAGAACTTGAAAGAAATGAATAAATCAAAATGACTTGAAAGTAAATGACCACAATCCAATGGCATTAGTCTCTATCCATACTGCTGCAAAATAAAAGAAATAAGAAAATCACTTCAAAGATTGTTGTTAGTGATGATCTCCTTCTAACTCCCTGCTTCTAC